>APFE030866894.1:97951-181223 GCA_000404065.3 Pinus taeda
CCCGCGTGTATACGCGCATTTGTCTGGATGAACCTGCGTATATGTCTTTTTCTACTTTCTGAGTGCCTGATCTGAGATCTGTTACCAGAGAGGGTTGCCATCAAGGACAACACCTGTGCCATAGCTCCAAACCTGGGCCATAATGCCAACATTTAGTTGTCAAGTTGGATTCACAACTCGTTGTGTTAAAATTAAACAATCATTATTCAATGATAAATCCACAAATATTGTGCATGTATCTACATGTTAGATTGCTGGAAAGAAATTTTGATTACATTACATATCAACATATTCCACGTGATTTAAATACATTAACTGATGCATTAGAAAATATTGTTCTTAATAGAAATTTGCGACATTTATGAAACTGAATCATGTTGTGAACAAATAAGTAGAAATAAAACATGCGTGTATATATATATATATATATAGATTGCATCTACTAGAGCGTTTACATCAAAATGTCAAAAAATAGAGTGTTCCCAAACATGTGGCTCTCAAAGCCTAGAAAATGTGTAAAAGACTAGATGAACTATCAAACTACACGGTGCTCATGATATCACAAGACTGCCCTGATCACTCGGCCTAGTAGTCGACACAGTCTCGAAGAGACTCTCACAATGTATATCTGCCAATGCAATGGAACATCGTCGATAGTGGCATAATATGGAACCCCTCGAGTGATTGCCTCCAGATTGTGTTCCATCTCTGCTAAGGGGTCAACCCTTTCCTTGTAGTATGCACCCACTATCGGGTCAGAAGCTCGCCGTGCTAATGGTGACATGCTTGGTGGTCTCTCTGGTCCCACATCTGCACATTTATCATAAGTTGAGTCTTAGTTCACACTTTAATAAAAATCATAAAACTTGAAAATATACAAAAAGCAAGTTTTTACTTGCATCGGTCCACTATTTGCCTGGTGGCAGAGGTAGATTTGGATCCCCTCTGAAATTTATGCCAGCATAAGTGTAGTCATCTACCATAAGTAGCTGGCATTCAAGCTAAGCGAAGAACTATGGTGGATAATGCATATGTTGACTCGTGCCTCCTCGAGGCATGAGTTGGCTCCATCTCATGAGCCTCTGATCTCGGGGGGAAGGATGTGATACTTCTGCCCATTAATACCAGAAGAGTAGTATTCACTCCAAGAAGAAGGTCATCAATATAGAACCAAACCTAAATTTCTTCAGGTGTCCATGCTTACCCTTGGTCAGTTGGCGCTTCATATTCACCAAAATTCCTCCACACCAGTTGAAGATGGTGGGGGGAAACATGTGATCGCAGAATGAAACTGAGACTTGGAGGCCTCATGCAAATATTGTGTTTCAGATACATGTGTGTTGGGCATGAAATCCCCCCAAGGCATGTTTCGGTGCTCAAAGCCCAAGTTTTGACCCGAGATTGTTGTAAAGACTCCGCGAATTGCGGGCATAGAGCGCGAAATGTATGATAGAGTCACAAGGTTGTCCACCCTAGCCTTGTAATGTAATGTCGGCCTACCCATGGTCCACGTACCATGGGATTGTATAAATAGAGCAAGGCTCTAAGTGTAAAAGATAGCAAAGAAGTAGTAGAGAGAAGAAAGAGTCTAAGTGACTAAGCATGTCTTGGGTCGTAGAGTAGGAGAAGGCTCTACAGCTGAGTGCACAGAGGCCTAGTAGTCCGCAACTGAGTGCGCAGACCCCTACAGCTGAGTGCGGAGGGCAGAGTTGAGTCTGTAATCAAGGAAGGGATTAGTAAAGAGAAGTTTTATCATAATTTTGTGTATCTGTTCTTGGGTTAATGCATGTTTGATATAATTTGCAAATATACTATTTATTTACTGTGCGCACCTGTATGAATGGTTTATATTGTTAAGTATAACTTAAAAGTAGGCTAAGATAATCAACTAACATTGGAATATCAGTAAAGTCTTGGGTAATAACATAGAAGCGTAGTGTTCAACCCTTGAGTACGGTTGCACGAAGGCAGTATCTCAGGCTGAAGGTATAGAAAAGTGAGCGAGGTGACTTGCGCGCAGGGTCGAACTGCGGACCACTTGAACTAATTATAAATCTCCATGATGTGGAAACCTGGTTCTAGCACCCTCCCATACTACTTCGGGTTAGACCTTAGTCCGCGCTCCGCGGATTGTTGCCGAAAGTGCCAATAGTACCGAGATTTGTTTGGCTAAATCAACTCTGAACTTGGGTCAGGGCCCGATAAGCTAACAAATGGTTCCATTACCAAGACGAAGATTTGCATAAGAGATGTTTGATGTCATGTCACTGTAATCTGACAAAGAAAGAAATTGAAGAGTGGTTGTACAAGAAAATTCACAAGTTCGTGGCACAGTAAAACAAGAATCCGCGAGTATCGAAGGAAGAGTGGTTAGAGTGCTACTTATATATGGAAGTCCACAAAATTTTCTTTGCATCCTTCCCCTATGAGTTATAAGAGTGGATCGTGAAGTTAGAAGACAGTCAAGGAAGGTGTAGGCTCGAAAAACCTATTGTGTGGACTCCAGAGTTGGTGTGCAGACTAGAGGCATCAGAAGATAAGATCATGTGTGTTGTGGACCATTGGATTGAATCGAATTATAGGAGGGTTTATCACCGATTTTGCAGTAGATACTTCATTCAGCTATAGCGAGGCGGAATGATGGTTCTTCAAAGGACCGCGAGGTAAGTACGTTAAATCTTTGAACACTTGGATTAAAATTCTATTGTGTGAAAAGTGGGTTATGTGAATAAATTGATGTTTGGGGCTATGCGAAGTGGGAGGATCTATAGAAATGAAGGTAGCACAAAGATAGAAACTATCCCCTTGATTTCACCTCCTCGAGAAAGTGACGAAGAGCTCGTGAAAGTTTCACCAAGAAGTGCAATTAGTCTGGTAAGACAACAAATTTTCTGCATACCACCCCCACCTACACCACCACCAGTTTCACCATCTTCACCTCCATATTCGTCCACACCACCTCCGCCACCACCACAGTTCAATATGGCGAGCGCAATAAAGTTTTCGGTGTTCAAAGGAGTAGAGAATGAAGATCCAGACCAATTTTGGTTCATAGTAAAGGCTATATGGGAAGCGCAGGGAGTCATGGATGACAACAGAAAAAAAAGCAATGCTAGTCAGAGCTTTGCAAGATCGTGCACTGACGTGGTACATTAAGCATTCCAATGATAATCCAAACATAGGGATCATGGATATCTAAGCTACGTTAAACAGGGAATTTAGCAGGCCAAAATCAGAGACACAGTCGATTATCAGATTTAAGGAAATCATGATGCTTCCAGGTGAGACCCCATGGGAGCAAGATTAGAGATTGAAGTGTATGATTCGTGAAGCCAATGTGACCTTGACGGATGGGAAACACCACACATGGTTTGTAGCATCTCTAATGCCGCATCTAAGGATTGCATTGTCATAGTAGAAGCTATCCACTTAGGTCAAGGCCTTGGAGATTGCAAGGACACTGCACGAGACTACAATACAAGATCCTAACTTGGGAGTCCAACAAATCCATGCGTATTTGAAAAACTTGTGTCTTAAGATGCCAAGTTTGAAATAATACAGGACAACTCACCCAGAAGCACGCGAGGAGGTATGGTGGATAAAGTGCAAAGGCTAGGGACATAAGAAAGACCATTGTCCACTCTTTGTGAATTACCTAGCGAGAGGAGGGCCAATGCCATTGAGACCAGAGGCACAAGCAAGATTGAGCACGACACTTGCATTATGGTGCACAATTTGTTAGATTGGAGGAAAGCATGCTATAGATAACTGCCATTTATTACAGAAGTATACGTAGATGTCCCAACAATTGTTCTGTAGTTTCTGTAAGTTAGTAGGCCATGATGAGCATACCTATAGAAGTAATGAATTGATGATGGATTGGACTCCTACCTACAGAGTTCATACCGAAATGCGAGCCCTCGATCAAAATGCAAGGATGGTGCGCACTGGATTTCAGGGGCGCGGACGAGGTCGAGGTGGAATGGGGCTAGGAAGGGGTCATAGATAGCTGATTTATTATAATTGCGGAGGGCTAGGGCGTTATGCCCGTGAGTGTACAAATATGATGAGAGCATCATGTTTATATTGTACCTAGTTTGATCATGACATGGAGGACTGCCCCACACTGATAGCGAGGTTGTGCAATAAAGGAACACTCAAACCTCCCCTAACTTATAACCTGCAAATGATGAGGTTTGAGCTGCGCGAAGAAAAACCAAATGTAAATATCGTGCTTCGAAGTGGTATTACGACAAGAGATGACAAAGGTAAGCAACCCGAAGAGAGTGCCTGGGTTCGCAAAGCTCCAACAAAGGAACCAGAGTTCGATTTGGAGTGCACGAAGGAGACATTCATGGAAGCTAAGAAGAGCTTCACGAAGGCCTCCACTTTAGGTAGTAAAGACAAACTAGAACTAGAGATGGACCCATCAATGCTCACTACCTTTCTAGAGACATGCATGAAGCTTCTACGCGATAGCAAAGTGGTGAAGGGACTACAAGAACTCGTCACTAGATGTGCTGGCCCAGGAGAACTGCGCATAGTCTGGAAGCTCGGAAAGCACACAACGAAAATGGGAAGGGAGATGAGATTGACTGTGAAAATCGAAGAATATGAGATGGATAAAGTGATTTTGGATCTAAGATCAGACGCGAACGTCTTGCCAAAGCAAACATGGGAGCACATGGGCAGGCCTGCATTGCACTGGTCTCCTATTCAATTGTGAATGGCGAACCAGCAAAAGATCTTACTGATGGGAATATTGCAAGAAATAACAATAGATATTGAATGTGCGAGTGCACTTGCATATTTCGAAGTGATAGAGATTGTTGATGACAACAATCCCTATCCTGTGTTTCTAGGAATAGATTGGGCCACTGACATGAATGGAGTGATAAATCTAAAGAACCACAAGATAATTTTTGAGAAAAGGTCACTATGCACAGTGGTACATGTTATCACTCAGATTTTCCCTTAGAAGTTATCACAAGAATGGACACTCTGAGGTAACCACAAACCAATCTTTTAAGTACAGAATCTAGCCAATCTGTACTCAGAGAGGGCTCTCTCTTTATGATTTATCTTTGCTTTGGTGTGTGTTATACGGGAATAGTGTCCAGACGGATGCTGCTATTCCCACTAAGATGTGTGGCTATCTTAGAAACAAACAATTAAAGTCTACTGTTGATTCATTTTATGAAAATAGATGAGAGGAGAACCAAGAGGGCCAACCTGAGTCTTGCGCTTGATTCCCTCTCCTTCTTGATAGAGTTTTGTTTCCTGCTCTTTGTCTGCTCAGCTTCAAAAGGACTTGTAGAATCACAACAACATACTACTATGCAAGAAACAAGGATCTAAATTCACAAATAATGTAGGATCAGATGTACATTAACCATATACAAGCATATATAAACAAGTACACCAGGATATGGAAGGAAACAAGAATAGCTTTATTCAGATAAAAGTAGCAAGAGGATTACAACCATGAGCAGCTCTGACCCATCATCATCCTCCAGCTAAGAAGCCCTTCTTTCACCTCAAGCAAAGCAAAATCACCCAACATTGTGAATGTACACAAGAATACTGACAGCACTTCTCTATATATTACAAAATTCTAGCCTCTGGATCTCTCTGATGAGGGATCCATATATAGATGATTACAGAGAGGTGAGTCATCTTTTGGGATCTTGATTAGTGTCTTCTCTGTGATAGTTCCTGCTTCCACTTGGAGAATGAAGATCTCTTACTCATCCCTGGTAGAAAATGGAGTGGCAAGTGTTAGAGGGGAAGCTTCTGGAAGATTCCATGATCTTCCACCTTGCATTTTGGTCCCTGCCATTTGTCCACTCCCGAACATTACACCCTACAGAGGAGCAAAACAGTATGCATCGCACCCTATACATTGGGAAGGTGATATCCATCGCACTGTCTACATGGAGCTTTCAGTATGGTCCAGTTTTGACCATTTATGAGCAGTTTTCAGTGGAGAACTTCTAGGAGATGATGTAATCAGTTGACCTTGTTCCTTTTGGCAGTGAATCAACCCTTTTAGGGACTTAAGAGCCCTCATTTTATGGACATTTGTGATTGGGGTTGAAGTGCCCAAAAATGTCTATAACAATGTGATATTAGGCTAGTTATGAAAGCTTGGGGGGTTTTGATTTTGTTTGGTGGTGGAAACCGAGAACAGATGGATAGAAAGAGGCATTTCAGGCCATTAGGCTATGGAGTCAACTGAATGATGGCTTAACTAGATTAGGTTGATTTAACAAAGCAGAAATTTCACAGGGCAAGATAACCAAACAAAAGACAAATAATAGTTTCAAATGGGTGAAACGATCTTTAATAGGGAGGAAGGGAAACTAAGAATCCCTCAACAGGGTCCAAGATGAGGGAAAGTGGGTGCTGATCAACAAAAAGCAATTAAATATTCTTTGTTAAATGGTCACCATGATAAACTATGAAAGCAGGGAGCAATTAAGAATTCCCTACATATAATAGCTTGGAAGAAAACATTAAGAATATAAATGATTTTAAAGACATAATGTAGTAAAGCTCTTTCTGAAATGTAGCTTTTCGTTTATCATTAAGATATGAAACACATATGAATATTTATTAAACCAAAAAAACTGTGAAAACACAAGATATAGAGTACTTATTTGTTTCTCGTTTGACACGGGTATCTTGTAAAAGTTCTTTTCTGTATTACTTTGTTCCAACCAGCCATACAAAAGTTGTTCAACAGTACTTCAATTCCAAAAGTAAATTGTCTATAGAAATGTCTAAGAATCCACACCTAATACTTAAAACAAGGAAGTATTTATACAAAATTTATATCAAAATATCTCATAACTAAACGAGATTTATTCTAGGAAAATAAAATATCTATTTTCACAAATACAGAGAGAGATGGTCTTGAATATAGTGACAGATAATGAACTGATGTTTGATGTTCCTATTTTTGTTGAATGAACTGGAGGTATGCTCTACGAATTCGCATTTTACTGTAGTCTTAGTAACTATGTGCCAGACATTTGATTTGATCTTTTCACTGATACTCTTTCACCTGTAATTGATACACTTTACCTATTTACTAGCTTTCATCCCTTTTTAACAAAATTTACTGTGGTAATTATTTCTATTTACCTCATTGTTTACCATGGTAATTTTATAAAATGTCAGTCATGTTGGTCCGCCAATCATCCCTTGGTATTCTTGTTCTGGTCAGCTTCCTGTAAATCTCATCAGCCGCAGTATATTTTACAAAATTAGGCTAGACTGTGAATAAGTGTTTCACTTCATGCTCAATGAAGAAGAGGTTCTTCAAACCATCATAGAGAACATTCCCTGTGGGAAATGCCTTGACTGTAGATGAACTAGCTTGATTGTTAGCCTGCTTATGTAATTTATCAATGTAATCAATCTGAACCATTAATTTATCGTTGATGACTAAAGGACTTGGGAGTCCTTTACTCCTTAAGATGTCAAAATTTCTCATGAATTTATCTATATCTTCCTGCATACTTTGACATCTTCTCTCTAGGCCTTGCATTAAGTTCCTTTTTGTCAAAAATTTCTTTAGTTCAAGGATAGTAGCAGTCCTATCCTGAATTTCTAGTTGCTCCAATTGTTTCCTATTCTTACCGTTTAGAAAATTTATTAATCTGATAGCTTCCTCAGGTTTCCCACCCAATTCTACTATGGTCTTCTCAATTTCTTCAAGGGCAGGCTTTACCAAATCAATTTGTTAAAAAATAATTTGAATATATGACCAAATATCATTTATGGAATCAATGATATTGGTCCATAATATTTTTTTGATCTCTTCTAAAGCCTGATAAAATGTTAGGTCTTTCTCCAATACTTTTATTTGCTCTGTCATGCTCTTGTTTTTCCTTCTTTCCTCTGCATAATTTATTTTTGACAAATCATATTTCTGTTCCTTGACAATGAATTTCTCTTTCACTTTCTGCATCTCTGTGACCTGGAGCTTCATTTCCTGCATTGATTTAATCAAGTCCTCTATGCTCTATGTAGAATTTCCTTCCTCTGATTTACTTGTTGCCTCTATGGGTGCAGCTGTTTCCAAAGGAATGTTTGGTGCTAAAGCAATTTCCAATGTAGAAGGGACTGTTGTTGAAACAGTTGGCACTACAGTTTGAGGCTGTGTGGTCGACTCACTCTGCTTGGACTGCATTGCTTTCTCTAACTCATGCTCTATTTCCTTCAATTTCTCGTTTAACTTAAGGACCAAGTCCATAAGTTCTTCTTCATTTTTCTTCTCTATTACCTCAGCAGTCTAAGGGTGAATGAGTGGTGGAAACTTCAATTGTTTTCTAAGTGTAGCTATGTCTTTATTCCTTTTCTTGATTAAACTTTATGCCGCCTTCACATCCTTTGGGTCATGACCCAACTCAATTGCCAGGTCTTCTGATGATTTTATTCTATTGTTATTTGCCTGTGAAGAAGCTTTCTCTAGTTGCAGTTGAGCTATGGTATTGCTTAATGAATTTTGAAATCTATGTGTCATCATTGCTTTGCTGGTCAGAGTTGAATACACCATCTCACTTTTTTGCTTGTGTAGTTCAATCTGGTCTATAGGGTGGATGTGTTTAGCCAAAACCTCAAAATCAGTTTTGAGGTTATCTGCCAAGGATTTTGGTTTCTGTACTGTGGGTTTCAAGAAACTCATCTGCATTCTGACCTCTTTGATGTTAAATGCTAACATCAATTTGGTTTGGTTTGGAGGGGCCATCTTTAGGTACAGAGCATAGGCTTGGGCCTTTAGTTGCTGATTCTTTGTCTTGATTTCCTTAAACTTCCCCTTTATATCTATAATTTTTTCAAAATAAGACTTGAGAGATGAAACTTCTATACTCTGTTGTCTTTCTAGCTCTTGCCCCTTTGAACTTGAGGATGTCCCACCTGTTGGGAATGTATGCAAAATATATGTTCCTTCCTTTCTCATGATTTTTATAGTTTCATCTATGAACTCCTCCTCTGAATAAGGATTCAACCTTTTCCTCTTAGCAAAGGTTTGATCTGTAGGTCTGCTATAAGGGGTAGCTACTTCCCTATCTCTTTCCAAATTCTTTTCCTCATTCATAGGAGTCTGCACAACTGGGGGATTTCCCATATTTGTAGGAGCTAGATGTGGCTGTCATGGAGCTCTTTCTTCAGAGATTTCAGGCTACTCTGTAATCTTTGGTTGTTCTGATACTTGTGGTTGTCTTGTTTGTTCTGATGTAGGGACACTAGTTTCCTGTGCTTGTCCCTGTGATGGTTCTGCTGTGGGAGCACTAGTTTCTGATATTTGCTTTTGAGAAGTTTCAACATGCCTTTGGGAAGACTCTGTATGCACGTGTACAGAAGAGTCTAGGTCAAGTCTCTTCTCCAAATCTCTCATTACATTCTTAACTTCAACTTTATCATTATCTTGCTCTATCAACATCCCTTCTCTCCATTCATTCATATTGGCATACTGTTCTATTTTAGGAATTCTAAGATGGATGTAGGGTGACAGCTTATGTTTTATCCTCCTATCACTGATGAAACCATGATGGTCAGAATTCCAAGCAAAGCTTTTCTTTAGTCTCATTGTTGTTTCTATGATATCTTCTACTCTTTTCCCTGCTTGTCTATTGTTGCACACAAATGGGACTAAGTGGTCTTTGATCCTCAATTGGGCTTTCTTCTTTGCCTTGGTGAAATGAATTTGGTTAGATTTTAAAATTTTCTTGTAATATTCTAGGGTAAACAATCTCATAGGAGCATATTTAGGTAGCTTGAAAGGAGGGAGTTCACAACCATAGATTTGGATCTCAGTGTGATTCTAGTACAACTACTAGTCACCTATCTTGTACTGCTTTGACAGTTGAAGGATTCTCTTGATATCATCACGGATTCTTGGGGAGGATGTCCTGTCAGCATGGTTGTTACAGGATAGATAAATTGATCTATGAATTCATTGTATGAATAGGGAGAAGTGTATGAGTAATGAAAGATTGAAGTCCAAAAAATGACTGATTTGGGATTACCTCTGGAATCAAGCTTATTCATAGAGAATGAGAATTTGTTATTTTGGTAATACAGGAAGAGGTGATACAAGACTGTGGAATAATTGAACACTCTCTCATTTTCCAATCTCATGAACTAATCATGGATTTTGTCAGCTATGAATGCAGCATAGTCATACTTGGCAGCAGGAGGCTGGTCAGGGGTGAAGATAGTCATATAAGCAAAGGTCATTTCATCCACATATTCATTGGTTATGAAACCAAGAATACAGGAAATCATGGTAATAATATCCCTCCCTAAGCTTGTAAAAGAACCTGTCATGTAGGGTGGAGGGTTTTTTGAAATGTATTGTTCTAACATGAACATTTGACAAACTCTGGTGATCTCTGAGCTGGATAGTTTGGAATATTTGTCAAGTAAATCAACAATAGACAAAGGAGTAAGGTTCTGACTAGGTTTCAACTACAATATTTCATTAATGGAATCTGTTGTAATGGTAAAAAGGATTTGCTGGTTGGGGAACATTATAGCTCTAAGACTAGGGTTATAATTGGTATGGCACTGGTGAACAATGTCTGGGAAAATGTGCACGGTAGGGAATTGGTACTTTGGGAGACTTGATTCCCACAGATCAATATTGTCAACATTATTGAGGTAAAGGTCCCAATATTTACAATGCAGTCTCAAGGGGGAGTCTTCAAATGTCAGGTATTTGATTTGGAAAACCCTATTAGCTAATGGAAGGTAATCCGTCTCTATGGGGAGCATTTATTAGAGCCACATTGAGGACCACGGGGGTTTCCATTTACAGTTCTTGTAGATTTAGAAATGAAAATTGGGCTTTTTTGAGTGAAAAAGATGTAACAGAGGTCCCGAGAGTCATTAATTTTAAGTTCGACAACTAAATTACAATGGAATATTGGGTTTCAACTTAATTTTAGTGGAAATTTAGTATTCAACAAGTTTTCTGGGAGAAACTGTTATATACCTTCTTTTTGAGTGACTGGGAATGGTGTATTGGTTGACTAGAAGCACTCCGTGGACTGAAGCGATGTCGGGAAGCAATTTTCAGGGTGGTTGATGATTTTGGTATGAGTTGGTCATTTTCTACGTCCTGGCTACATGCATGAGTTTTTCAGAATAAGGATGAAAAAGGGATTTAACTTTGTTTCTATGCAAAGTCAAAGTTTTTGGCGGGTTTATTGACATTGATGGGTTACATTGGTGGGGGTGACTTGACATTTTTTCGTTAGCGGGAGGCAGTAAGCGGGTTTCATCGCACTGCTTATGGAGGGTAAATGGTATTTTGGGGGAGTCGAGCAATTCCGTACATTGCTTAACACGTAGCATTGGCACTGTTCACAAAACTGCTCACATCACACGCTAAATGTTGATCAAAACACTTGTGTGATATGAGCGATATCCGTCATATCTGAGGGATCCGATTGAACAATGGTCGGCAATGGGAAGTGGTAGAAGGTTAACAGAGGGTGGGCCTAATAATAATTAAAGAGTTAATTATATCAGGGGTAAAGCGATTGGTTTGAAAAGTTATTAATTAATCCTTGTATAGTGTGGCAGGGGTTTGGGTTCTTAATTAACCACAGATTAGTTAATTAATTTTGTTTTATTGACTTTATTATGGTTATATTTAACTGCGGGATGGGATATGTAATATTTGGGATTTATATAATAATACGGGCATGGGTAGTTTGTTTTCAGGAATTAAATAATAATATTAATTAGTGGTTAATATGACTTTATGGAATGTGAAATGCACACTAAGTTTAAAAAAAATTCATCATACACATTTAAAACTTAGGCTAAGTGAATATGAGGGTTTATATGGAGAAAGTTTTATTTTCCCTAAGTAAAATAGGATTTTACTTAGGAAAAGCTTTATTAAGGGAATGAATAACTTATGAAGGGGTAATTGGTTATGAAGGGGACTTAAGCACTTTAGGTATTCCAAATTATTGGGCCGAGGGTTCGGTCCCTCCAATAGTCAGAGAAATACTCTGAGCCCCTCTTACTTTGGCAATTACCTTTAGCACTTAGGGGAAATTAGTGAAAATTTAGGGGAAATGAGTAGGGAAGTTAATTATTTTGGCTTTGAATGTTGAGGTACCTTCCATTGTGAATTGTGCTTTGTCCAAGTGATGAAAGAAAAGGATTTAAGCCTTAAGCTTCAACATTCACCACACATTTATTATGCAACCATCATCTACTTTACCCTACCTACTTTATCCTAGCATTTTCACTTCTTTATTAGGGTGCACTTGGACTGGCAAACCCTTTTCAAACTTTATTTTCCTTTACATAGTGATATGTATCTAAATCTACACTTATTACATCCAAGGGCTCAGATTATACTGTTGAGCTCCTTTTATTTACCCTACCTATCTACTTATCAGCCAAGATTAAACTGTTTGGTCAGATCTTTATTTTCTATTTCTACAACATGAAATTGAAAATATGAACTAGTCAAGCTTAAACTGTTTGACTATTCATGAATTGTGTCATAGGTGACAAGCTGCACACAATATTTCATTACACAAAAGCAAAAAAGGTAGTGGAATTTAGACTTCCACACTTTCATGGTCTTTTCTTTTTGTTGGGGTTCATTTTCTTTCGTTTTTTGACCTTTTCTTTATTCTTTTTACCCTTTTACTCTTTTTCTAGGATATACCCTCTTTTCATTTTCTAATTTTTTATTCTTCCATAAATATGAAAAGCATTTGCAACAAGTAAAGGTATGGACCTATTTCAGAGTTAAATCAAGTCAATCATGATATATGACACCTATTGGTATAGGGGAATAACAGTGGCTCCACTTGGGGATGGCTTTCTCTGGTGGAAAGTCAAGAACAATAGAAAAATGGCCTTCTAAACATATCTTGATTATGCTCTACAATCTTCCTCTTGCATGCTGCTTTATTGTATTTGATAGTAATGGTTCTGAAGCTTAGGGCCTTCTCTTCAGGCTTCAACTTCACAATTTTGCCATCCAATCAACATTGAAAATTATAAAGGATATAATATGTACAGTTAGAAATTTAATCAGAGTTAAAAATTGGGATCAAAGTAGTGTTTCAACATCCAACCATTGACTGGTCCTGCTTCAAGTTCTACACCATCTAACTCTTTAAGGAAATATGCATTGTTTCCTCTGAAAGCATATATTACATATGGTCATTTCCACAAGAAGTCAAACTTCCGATGTTTTCCTTTGTCCTTCCTTCTAGAATCCCACCTTAATACTTTATCTCCTAGATAGAAATCTTCTGCTTTGAATCTTTTGTCAAAGATTTTCTTGAGTTTTTCTTGTAGCACTTGTGATCTTTGGTATACCTCCTCCCTGGTTTGCTGCAAATGGATGGTCTAGTTTATCCTTCTATGTATATCATTTGGTTCCACTTGATCCTCTTGAAGTAGTTTCATGACAGTAACCCCTAAATATGAGGGAAAAACAATCTCTATGCCATATACTAGCTCATAGAGACTTGTTCCAATGGATTTTTTAGTTGTAAGCATATCTGCCCACAAAGCATTGATCAGCTTTTTGTTCCAAGTTTTCTTGTTCTCTTCCAATAGTTTTTTGATAATATTAATTAGAATTTTGTTGGAAGATTCTGCAAGTGCATTCCCTTGAGGATAGTAGGTTGTGGAATGACCCAATGTGATATGACACTTGTTACACAAATTAATCATTTTCTTTGACTTAAAGGTTGCAGCATTATCTGTAATGATTTTATTTGGGCAACCAAATTTGGACAGAATATTGGCCTCTAGAAATCCTATGATGATAGTGTCTATGGCTTTTCTGGAGGGGAATAACTTTTATCCACTTAGTAAAATAGTCAGTTGTAGTAAGTATCCATTTATGTTGGCCAGAAGAGGGTGGATGAATTTCTCCAATGAAGTCAAGACTCCATTGTTGAAAAGGTTTCTTGGTGGAAATAGGTTTCAATCTTAAAGCTAACAATTTTCTTTTTCCTTCAAATATTTGGCATTTGTGGTAGGAAGTTACAAATATCTTTACATCTACAAACAAGGTTGGCCAATAAAATTCAACTCTTAGAATTTTTTCAGTAGTTGACTTCCAATAGAGGTGTCCACCACAGTCCCCTGCATGAAATTCTTGGAGAGCCTTGTCAACTTCTTCTTTCAATAAACAACTTAACAAAATGCCTTCATGATTTTTCCAAAATAAGGAATTATCTAAGATGCAAAATTTTGAAGACTTCATTTTCAAAAATCTATTCTTGGTTTTGGATAACCCTAGAGGATCTTGCAGGTTTTGTAACACATAAATAATATCAGCATACCAAGGTGAATCTAAAAAGGCTTGGCTCATCTGTGGAGTTGCCATCTCCTGCTCATTATCCAACTCTGTAATCAGATTTATGTCTAGGGCTTGACAATTAGTTTCTAGCATGAGTTTAGCCAATCCCTGACCTTTAATTAGCTTAGTGGGTCTTATCTCTAAATCATATTCTAAGATAGTAGCTATTCATTTTCCTCTCTTTCCATCAACTCCATCGTGAGTTAGGATGTCTTTGACTACTGCATTAGAAACATAAGCTACAATATGAGAATACAAAATTTAGACCCTGAAATCTTTAAGAGCTTTTACCAATGTAAAAGCTTGTTTCTCCATTATTTTGTAGTTTATTGATGCATCTCTAAGAGCTTTAATAAAAAATGCTATGGGTTTTTCACATCCTTGAACATCTTTTTGTAGTAAAACTGTAGCTATGGTGTGTTTTGATGCAAAAGAAAAAATGATGAAGTCTCTATCAAACCGTCGGATTATGAGGACTGGTGTTCTTGTTAAGGCTATTTTAATTTCTTCAAATGATTGTTTAGCCTCAATTTTCAAATTAATGGTTAAATACTTCAACATGTCATTTAATGATCTAATGAGATCAGCTAAGTTAGAGATAAACTTTCTTAAAAAATTAATCTTTCTTAAAAATGCCTGTAACTCTTTAATGTTTCTGGGATAGGGAATTTGTAAAATAACTTTAATCCTGGAGGGGTCAATTCGGATACCATCCTTAGAAATGATGTGATCTAACAATTTTCCTTCTTCCAATCTGAACAAAGACTTCTTTGGATTCAAAGAAATACCATATTTTCTGCACTTTAAAAAAACTTTCCTGAGATGCTCCAAGTGCTGCTGATCTGATTTAGGAGAAACAGTAAGATCATCAAGATATATAACAAGAAAATCATGAATTTCTTTTGCAAAGGCAATGTCCATTACTCTTTGAAAATTTGTTCATGCATTTTTTAATCCAAAGGGCATTTTAATGTACATGAAGGTAACTCATGGTGTTGTAAATGTTGTTTTCTCTTAGTTATCAGGGTGAACTAAGATTTGGTTATACCCTAAAAACCCATCTAAATGTGAGATTCTAGAAGAACCAACTACCCTTTGCAATATATGGTCCATTTTGGGTAAAGGATAGTTATCTTTAAGAGAGACCTTGTTTACATTTCTTAGGTCAGCACATAATCTTATTTCACATGTTTTCTTTCTAGTAGGTACCAGATTAGATACCCATTTTGAGAGTCTGATAGCGACAATAATCCCTACTTCATACATGCATTTGATTTATTTCTCAATTGATGGTAATGGCACAGGGTTAATTCTTCTGAGTTTTTGTTTAAAGGGCCTTTTATTTTCTTTCAGAGGTATAGTGTGCTGAATGATAGAGGTGTCCTAGGATTTCAAATCGTCATAACTCCAGGCAAAGACATCCTGGAATTCCCTTATAAGTTCAACATACTTTAACTTCTGATCAGGAGGTAAAGATTTTGACAATTTTGTAAATTTGGGAATATCCCGTGTTCCTAAGTTATATTCTTCGATGTCTGCCTTTAAAGGCTCCATTTTCGGTTTCTTTGGAATGTCATTAGAGTCAAGCAAATCTTCTAGAGGAGTCAATACTTTGTGTAAATAATTGTCCTTTAGGTTGATAACCTCTATTTCTTCTTCAATTATTTCATCTAGGTCCATTTGTTTTAGGTCTTGAATTTATTTTTGTGTGAATTTGGTAGGGTGAAGCATATTTATTAAATTCTCTTCTGAAATGTTAATTTCTACCTCATTTATTTGATTAAAACTAGTAAATGTATCAACATCTATTTTGAGGTTAGAAAATTCCTCATCTAATGTTAAAAAATTATTAATCTGCTTATCACTACCAAAAACCTGCCAGTTCTTAAAATTATCAGGGATGCTTGGTCTCTGCCTAATCTTAGCAGTATACTGATGATTAGTTTGAAAAGGTAATTTGCAGGTGCTGGAAAACATGGCCACATTGTGAGCTTGCATGTTGTGTTTTTTAGGAATAGTTGCAAGCTGGGTTTCCAAAAAAGTGTTGAGGATTTCTATGACGGTTCCTCTATAATATCCTAGTCTAGGATCCTTGGTTGAGTAAGTTCCTTTAATTAGTTTAAGTATTAATTCTGAATCTCCCATGATGGACACCCTTATTGCTCCTAATCTTTTAACAAGTTCAAGACCTAACAAAAGAGCCTCATATTTTGCCATATTATTGGTGCATCTAAATTTTAATCTATAGGCATGGCCTTCAGCATGATCATTTTCTAAATTGTACACTCAAACTCCTGCTCTCTCTCCTAGTTTATTTATCGATCCATCAAAATCTAAGTGCCAAAGGATTTCATGTTCATAATTTGTATCTGGGGTAGTGGGAACTTGTTTAACCATGGCATTTGGGTTTTCATTGTCATCTGATTTTTCTTTGTTATTTGATATTTCTTGAATATGAACAATTGATTTTTCTTTTTCAATTTCTTTTCGTTTTGCTACTAAAACATCTAAAGTATTTGAAGGGCTGGCTTCTACATTGTAAACAATGAAAGTATCCATATCAGAGTGTACTGAGTAGATGGGGAAATTTTGGGGTTTTTCCTGACTACTTACTACATATTTCATCAATGTTTCTCTGTATAGTTTCTTGGGTTGTCCAAAAGCCGATATAGTGGCATATGACATATCCAATTGAAGAGATCCTTGAAGCTTAGCACCACAGGATCTTGACAAAATCATGCCATATTTGGGTGGTATATCAGCTACCAATATGTCCATTAATATTGTTTTTGCAGGACATTGAACCAATGAAACACAAAAGTCTTTTATCAATACTAAACATCTCACTTGGCTGGAATCAGAAGAAAACAAATATTTGTATGGTCTAGTGATGTCTAGGTCTAGCTTTTCCATGACAAATTTGGGCATAAGATTGTGAGAGGCACCAGAATCAAACATGGCATTGTGAATAATCTTATCATGTATGTTTAGGCTAACATAGAAGGGAGGAACTCCTCCTCCCAATGGTTTCCCATTCACTTCTGGGCCAAAGATTAACTCAGGTTGATCATCATAAAGATTAACTGAGTCTTCAGTTCCAATAATTTTCAGTGATCTATTGATTTGAGTCTGGTAAACATCATATTTAGCTAGTTCAGACAATGGAACATAAATTTTTAGCTTGCCAACTTCTGCTTCCAGATTAAAGGACTTTTCTATTTGGGCTCTTGGATTTCGAGCAACTGTTCTTCCTATGTCTTTCCCCTTTTTAGGATTAGATTCAGGATTTGTTGATTCTCCTAAATCAACCTTTGGAGGTTCTTCCATTGTTTCCTTGGAAGGAGGGGAAGTGGAAAGTTGTTTATTGTTTGGTTGATTATCAGAGACATCTTTAATTATGGGGTCAGAAGGATTAGTGTTTGGTCTAGAAAGAATTTGCAAAGGTTTGGTTGATGTTTTACCTTTTTTGGGCTGATGTGGTACTGTTCTCCTGTTTGTTTCAGGGACATCAATTTTCCTACCTCTTAGATTGTGTTGCTTGTGCATCTCAAAGACTACTGAGTCATATCCCTGCTTAAAGTCGGAAGATTCTCCTATTTTGTTTTGGAACTATTTAAGTATGTGGGCCTCTTGATCATCTTGGGATAAGAAAACTTTTCTTCATCATCAAGCCCCTTCAAATTGATTTGAGTATCTTCTTCTGGGCTTTTAGAGTGAGAAGCTTCTGCATAGTTCTCCTCGAATGGGGGTCTAATGTTTTGGTTTGGGCCATTCTTTCCAATGTTCTGGTTTTGATTTTTCATAAAATTAGGATTTCTCCCTACATTAGTTTGTTCGCCATCCCAAGGAGACTTCCTTTCAATTATCTCTACTCTGTCTCCTAGTCTGTCCATTCCTTTAATTATGGCATCTAGATTTTGTTCAAAGGGTGGGCTTTCTTCTTTGAATGGTATCCTTCTTTCACTCCTAGCTTTGGATCTTTTGGAGAGTAGGTTGGCTTCGACACTTACTGCTATGCTTTTCATATCTTCCAATGTTGGAGGGTTTCCTTCTCTAAACTAGAAAGCCATATCAGAATCAAATCCATTAGCGAATTTGATTAAGGCTAAGCCAGGGGGAGACCTAAGGTCAAGGGGGATGGCACTATACACACTGTTACATTTAGTGAAATAGTCCTGAACAGTTTCTTGTGGCCCCCTATTGAGGTTCTCATATTTTGATAAGATATAAAGGGGGTCTTTTCTTTTCTCCCATCTATTCAGGAACTGTTGGTAGAGGGTTCTTAGACTGTCTATACTATTGGGTGTTAAGGATTTAAATTAGGTTCTAACATCTTTGGTAAGGCTTTGCACAAAAATTCTCATTTGCACATCAACAGTGTCTATCTCATACATTTCAAAATAATTAGTAATTTTCCTAGTATGTTGCTAGGTTTTATAGGTTACAATGCCATCAAAGCATGTGATCTTGCTTTGATAGTCAGCAGGCATTGCACCTAGATTAGCTGGCAGCACAAGAGGAGAATATTTGTTAGCCATTCTTGTGGGTAGCGTTGAAACAAAGACTGGAGTAGGGGTAACAGTGGATGTTTGAGGTGTGGATGGAGGACTAGGGGTTGAATTCAATTGTGGAGTGGTTTGGGGTTGAGAGATATGAGGGATGGATGAGAAGCTTGCAGAAAAAGAAGTGACTACAGAAGGATTAGGGGTTCCTTAAGTGGTAAGATCAGATTGAGGTGAGTTCTGCAAATGTCTATCGATTAAGAAATTAGCTCTTTGGACTTCAATTTATCTAATGAACTCTACGTCTTGGACTAGGTATATTAATTCAGAATCAGATGAAGTTTGAAACAAAGATGTTTCAAAGTACTCATCAAAGGAAAGGTCTTCAAGGAACAGCCACTCAACAGGACAAGATTGAGATCTAAATATAAGTTGAGGGCTAACAAAACTTTCTTGTCTTCTAAGAATTATGGGGATCAAATTGGGGTTCTTGAACACTGGGGGTGGATTAGGGTCAAGATTAGCTCTAGTGTATCGAGTTGTTTCTGAAGCTAGATTTTAGGTCTTTCATTTTGTAATTTCTTATAAAGACATCAAAATAACTTTTATGAATTCTTTAAGATGCATGTAATCAAACTTTGTGTTTCTTAAAGATTTGTTTTGACTGAGGAATTGGTCTTCCCCAGCGGAGTTGCCACTATGTTATCACTCAGATTTTCCCTTAGAAGTTATCACAAGAAGGGACGCTTCGAGGTAACCACAAACCAATCTTTTAAGTATAGAATCTAGCCAATCTGTACTTAGAGAGGGCTCTCTCTCTATGATTTAGCTTTGTTTTGGTGTGATATTAGGCTAGTTATGAAAGCTGGGGGGGGTTTTAATTTTGTTTGGTGGTGGAAACTGAGAGTAGATGGATAGAACAAGGTATTTTAGGCCATTGGGCAATGGAGTCAACTGAATGATGGCTTAATTAGATCAGGTTGCTTTAACAAAGGAGAAATTTCACAGGGAAATATAGCCAAACAAAAGAAAAATGATAGTTTCAAATGGGTGAAATTGTCTTGAACAGGGAGGAAGGGCAACTAAGAATCCTTCAATAGGGCCCAAGACGAGGGAAAGTGGGTGCTCATCAACAAAAAGCAATTAAGTATTCTTTGTTAAATGGTCACAGTGATAAACTATGAAAGCAGGGAGCAATTAAGAATTCCCTATCTATAATAGCCTGGAAGAAAACATTAAGAATATAAACGATTTTAAAGACAAAATGTAGTAAAGCTCTTTCTAAAATATAGCTTTTCATTTATCATTTAGCTATGAAACACATATGAATATTTATTAAAACATAAAAACTATAAAAACACAAGATATAGAATACTTACTTGCTTCTCATTTGACACAGGTATCCTCTAAAATTCCTTTGCTTTATTACTTTGTTCCAACCAGCCATACAAAAGTTGTTCAACAGTAATTCAATTCCAAAAGTAAATTGTCTACAAAAATGTCTAAGAATCCACACCTAATACTTCAAACAAGGAAGTCTTTATACAAAATCTACATCAAAATATCTCATAACTAAATGAGATTTATTCTAGGAAAATAAAATATCTATTTGCACAAATACAAAGACAGATGGTCTTGAATATTGTGACAAATAATGAACTAATTTTTGTTGTTCCTATTTTTGTTGAAGGAGTTGGAGGTATTCTCTATGAATCTGCATCTTGTTGTAGTCTTAGTAACTCTATGTTGGACATCTGATTTGATCTTTTCACTGATACTCTTTCACATGTAATTGATACACTTTATCTATTTACTAGCTTTCATCCCTTTTTACCAAAATTTACTGTGGTAATTATTTCTATTTACCTCATTGTTTACCATGGTAATTTTATAAAATGTCAGTCATGTTGGTCCACCAATCATCCCTTGGTATTCTTGTTCTGATCAGCTTCCTGTAAATCTCATCAGCCTCAGTATAATTTACAAAAATAGCCTCAGTATAAGTGTTTCAATTCATGCTCAATGAAGAAGAGGTTCTCCAAACCATCATAGAGAACTTTCCCTGTGGGCAATGCCTTGACTGCAAATGATCTAGCTTGACTGTCAGCCTGCTTATGTAA
This sequence comes from Pinus taeda, assembly GCA_000404065.3. Lineage (NCBI taxonomy): Eukaryota > Viridiplantae > Streptophyta > Pinopsida > Pinales > Pinaceae > Pinus > Pinus taeda. The sequence goes on from APFE030866894.1 coordinate 118,936, forward strand.
TTTATCAATGTAATCAAGCTGTAACATTAATTTATCGTTGATGACTAAAGGACTTGGGAGTCCTTTACTCCTTAATATGTCAAACTTTCTCATGAATTCATCTATATCCTCCTGCATACTTTGACATCTTCTCTCTAGGCCTTCCATTAAGTTCCTTTTTGTCAGAACTTTCTTCAGTTCAAGGATAGTAGCAATCCTATACTGAATTTCTAGTTGCTCCAATTGTTTCCTGTTCTTACTGTTTAGAAAATTTATTAATTTGATAGCTTCCTCAGGTTTCCCACCCAATTCTACTTTGGTCTTCTCAATTTATTCAAGGGAAAGCTTTACCAAATCAATTTGTTCAAAATTAATTTTAATATATGACCAAATATCATTGATGGAATCAATGATATTGGTCCATAATATCTTTATGATCTCTTCTAAAGGCCTGTCAAATGTCAGGTCTTTCTCGAATGCTTTTATTTGCTCTGTCATGCTCTTGTTTTTCCTTCTTTCCTCTGCATAATTTATTTTTGACAAATCATATTTCTATTCCATGACAATGATTTTCTCTTTCACTTTCTGTAGCTCTGTGACCTAGAGCTTCATTTCCTGCATTGATTTAATCAAGTCCTCTGTGCTCTGTGTAGAAATTCTTACCTATGATGTACCTGTTGCCTCTATGGTTGCAGTTATTGCCAAAGGAATGTTTGGTGCTAAAGTAGTTGCCAATGTAGAAGGGACTGTTGTTAAAACAATTGGCACTACAGTTTGAGGCTATGTGGTCGACTCACTCTGCCTAGACTGCACTGCTTTCTCTAATTCCTTCTCTGTTTCCCTCAATTGCTCATTTAACTTAAGGACAAAGTCCATAAGTTCTTCTTCATTTTTCTTCTCTATTACCTCAGCAGTTTGAGGGTGAATGAGTGGTGGCAACTTCAATTGTTTTCTAAGTGTAGCTATGTCTTCATTCTTTTTCTTGATTAAACTTTCTGCTGCCTTCATATCCTTGGGTCATGACCCAACTCAATTGCCAGCTCTTCTAATGATTTTATTCTATTGTCCTTTGCCTGTGAAGAGGCTTTCTCCAGTTGTAGTTGAGCTGTGGTATTACTTAATGAATTTTGCAATCTATGTGCCATCATTTCTTTGCTGGTCTGAGTTGAATACACCATCTCACCCGTTTTCTTGTATAGTTCAATCTGGTCTATAGGGTGGATGTCTTTAGCCAAAACCTCAAAATCAGTTTTGAGGTAATTTGCCAAGGATTTTGGTTGCTACACTATGGGTTTCAAGAAACTCATCTGCATTTTTCCCTCTGTGATGTCAAAGGTTGACATCAATTTGGTTTGGTTTGAAGGGGCCATCTCTAGGCATTGAGCATAGGCTTGGGCCTTTAGTTGCTCATTCTTTGTCTTGATTTCCTTAAAATTCCCCTTTATATCTATAATTTTTTCAAAAGAAGACTTGAGAGATGAAACTTCTATACTCTGTTGTCTTTCTAGCTCTTGCCTTTGTGAACTTGAGGGTGTCACACCTATTGGGAATGTATGCAAACTATCTATTGCTTCCTTTCTCATGCTTTCTGTAGTTTCATCTATGAACTCGTCCTCTGAATAAGGATTCAACATTTGCGTCTTAGCAAAGATTTGATCTGTAGGTCTGCTAGAAGGGGTAGCTACTTCCCTATCTCTTTTCAAATTCTTTTCCTCATTCAGAGGAGTCTGCACAACTGGGGATTTCCCATATTTGTAGGAGCTATATGTGGCTGTGGTGGAGATATTTCTTTAGAGATTTTAGGCTACTCTGTAATCTCTCGCTATTTTGATACTTGTGGTTGTCCTATTTGTTTTGATGTAGGGACACTAGTTTCCTATTTTTGTCCCTGTGATGGCTCTATTGTGGGAGCACTAGTTTATGATATTTGCTTTTGAGAAGTTTTAGCTTGCCTTTGGGAAGAATCTGTATGCACCTATACAAAAGAGTCTAGGTCAAATCTCTTCTCCAAATCTATCATTACATTCTCAATTTCAACTTTATCACTATCTTTCTCTATCAATGTCCCTTCTCTCCATTAATTCATATTGGAATACTATTCTATTTCAGGGATTTTGTGATGGATGTAGGGCGACAAGTTATGTTTTATCCTCTTATCACTGATGAAACCATGAGGGTCATATTTCCAAGCAATGCTTTTCTTTAGTCTCATTCTTGTTTCTATGATATCTTCTACTCTTTTCCCTACTTCTCTAGTGTTGCACACATATGGGCCTAAGTGGTCTTTGATCCTCAATTGGGCTTTCTTCTTTGCCTTGGTGAAATGAATTTGGTCAGAGTTTAACATTTTCCTGTAATATTCTAGGGCAAACAATCTCATAGGAACATATTTAGGCAGCTTGAAAGGAGGGAGTTCACAACCATAGATTCAGATCTCAGTGTGATTTTGGTACAAGTACCAGTCACCTATCTTGTACTACTTTGACAATTGAAGGATTCTCTTGACATCATCACTGATTCTTGGGGGAGGATGTCCTGTCAGCATGGTGGTTACAGGATAGACAAATTGATCTATGAATTCATTGTATGAATAGGGAGAAGTGTATGAGTAATGGAAGATGGAAATCCAGAAAATGACTGATCTAGGATTACCTCTAGTATCAAGCTTATTCATAGAGAATGAAAATTTTTTAGTTTGGTAATATAGGAAGAGGTGATACAAGACTGTGGAATACTTGAACACTCTCATTTTCCAATCTCATGAACTGATCATGGATTTTGTCAACTATGAATGCAACATAGTCATACTTGGTAGCAGGGGGTTGGATAGGGGTGAAGATAGCCATATAAGCAAAGTTCATTTCATCCACATATCCATTAGTTGTGAAACCAAGAATACAGGAAATCATGGTAATAATATCCCTCCCTAAGCTTGTAAAAGCACCTGCCATGTACAGTGGAGGGTTTTCTGAAATGTATTGTTCTAACATGAATATTTGACAAACTCTGGCAATCTCTGAGTTGGATAGTTTGGAAGATTTGTCAAGTAAATCAGCAATTGACAGAGGGGTAAGGTTCTGACCAGGTTGCAATTGCAATATTTCATTGATGGAATTTGCTGTAATGGTAAAAAGGATTTGCTAGTCGGGGGATAGTACAACTCTGAGATTAGTGTTATAATTGGCATGGCACTGGTGAACAATGTCTAGGAAAATGTGCACAGTAGGGAATTGGTACCTTGGGAGATTTAATTCCCATAGACCAATATCATCAACATTATTGAGGTAAAGGTCCCGATATTTACAATGTAGTCTCAAGGGGGAGTCTTCAAATGTGAGGTCTTTGATTTGGAAGTCCCTATCAGCTAATGGAAGGTAATCCAAGTCTCTATGTGGAACATTGATTGGATCCACATTGAGGACCACGGGGGTTTCCATTTCTGGTTCTTATGGATTCAGAAATGAAAATGGGCTTTTTTGAGTGAAAAAGATGTAAAAGAGGTCCTAGGAGTCTTTAATTTTAAGTCCAGAAACTAAATTACAATGGAATCCTGGGTTTCAACTTAATTGCAGCGGAAATTTAGTATTCAACAGGTTTTCTGGGAGAAATTGGTAAATACATGCTTTTTGAGCGATTTAGAATGGTGTATTGGTCAACTAGAAGCACTCCGTGGACTCGAGCGATGTTGGGCATCAATTTTCAGGGTGGTTGATGATTTTGGTATGAGTTGGTCATTTTCTATGTCTTGGCTGCATGCATGAGTTTTTCAGAAGAAGGACGAAAAATGGATTTAACTTTGTTTTTATGTGAAGTCAAAGTTTTTGGCAGGTTTCGTGACACGGACGGGTTACGTCGACGGGGGTGACTTGACATTTTGTCGTTAGTAGGAGGCAGTAACTGGGTTTCATCGCACCGCTTATGGAGGGTAAATGGTATTTGGGGGGAGCCACGTGATTCCATACATTGCTTGACACGTAGCATTAGCATTGTTCACAAAACCGCTCACATCACGTGCTAAATTTCGATCAAAAGGCTTGTGCAATATGAGCGATATCCATCGGATTTGAGGGATCCGATCAGATGGTGGTCGACAATGGGAAGTGGTGGAAGGTTAACAGAGGGCGGGCCCAATAATAATTAAAGAGTTAATTATATCGGGGTAAAGCGATTGGTTCGAAAAGTTATTAATTAATCGTGGGGATTAATTAATCCTTGTATAGTGTGGCAGGGGTTCGGGTTCTTAATTAACCACGGATTGGTTAATTAATTCCATTTTATTGACTTTATTATGGTTATATTTAATCGCGGGATGGGATATGTAATATTTGGGATTTATATAATAATACGGGTGCGGGTAGTATGTTTTCGGGAATTAGATAATAATATTAATTATTGGTTAATATGACTTTATGGAATGTGAAATGCACGCTAAGTTTAACAGATTTTCATCATACACATTTAAAAATTAGGCTAAGTGAATATGAGGCTTTATCTGGAGAAAGTTTTATTTTCCCTAAGTAAAATAGGATTTGACTTAGGAAAAGCTTTATTAAGGGAATGAATAACTTATGAAGGGGTAATTGTTGATGAAGGGGACTTAAGCACTTTAAGTATTCCAAATTATTGGGTCGAGGGTCCGGTCCCTCCAATAGTCAGAGAAATGCTCTGAGCCGCTCTTACTTTGGCAATTACCTTTAGCACTTAGGGGAAATTAATGAAAATTTAGGGGAAATGAGTAGGGAAGTTAATTATTTTGGCTTTTAATGTTGATGTGCCTTCCACTGTGAATTGTGCTTTGTCCAAGTGATGTAAGTAAAAGATTTAAGCCTTAAACTTAACCATTCACCACACATTTATTCTACAACCATCATCTACTTTACCCTACCTACTTTATCCTAGCATTTTCACTTCTTTATTAGGGTGCATGTGGACTACCAAACCCTTTTCAAACTTTCTTTTCTTTTACATAGTGATATCTATCTAAATATACACTTACTACATCTAAGGGCTTAGATTATACTATTGAGCTCCTTTTATTTACTCTACCTATCTACTTATCTGCCAAGATTAAACTGTTTGGTCAGATCTTTATTTTCTATTTCTACAACATGAAATTGAAAATATGAACTAGTCAAGCTTAAACTATTTGACTATTCATGAATTGTGGCATAGGTGACAAGCTGCACACAATCTTTTATTACACAAAAGCAAAAAAGGTAGTGGCATTTAGAATTGCACATTTTCATGGTATTTTCTTTTTGTTGGGGTTCATTTTCTTTCATTTTTTGACCTTTCTTTATTCTTTTTACCATTTTACTCTTTTTCTAGGGTATACCCTCTTTTAATTTTTTAATTTTTTATTCTTTCAAAAATATGGAAAACATCTGGAACAAGCAAAGGTATGGACATATTTCAAAGTTAAATCAAGTCAATCATGATATATGATACGAATTGGTATAAAGGCATAACAATACCTTTAGACCTTGAAGAAGGATCGCATTACACAGAGTCGGTGCGTGACTGTGACAACGAAGATGATCTAGACTGTATCTACAAGATGACCACGCGAGAGCAGGATTAGGTGAGTCCAACAGTGGATGGCAGGATTTTTTGGGAGCGCGAAAGCTCCTACACCACAAATTCGGACAAGGAGATAGAATGTGGCAGAACCGGTTACATGAGGTAACCAGACTCAATTACAACATGATGACAAGGTTGCTATGTTTTGTGGCAACATAGGCAAGAGATCTACCTATGTATGATGGATTGGTCGAGGTAGATGATTTCCTGAACAAATTTGAAAGAGAAGTACCAGAACAATAGCGTTTTGATGCTTTGAAATGGCCATTGTGTGCTACGCTCTCAAAATGGCGGGGTACGCATCAAAGAAGTTTTAAGGATTGGCACGACTGCAAAAGGATGATGCGCATGCAGTTTGGAAAGCCTAAGATACAGATGAAAGTTGGGTATGATGGATGAAATAGCCTGCACACCCACCTATCCAGATGGGTATAGGCACATGGTACACAACCTGCACGAACGCACACCATCTTCGTGATAGGTAACAGGACCAACAAGTAGGAGTGGGCAAGATGATGGTGCGAACGATGAAGTATGATAAGACCAAGCACGCCAAAGATTATCAGCGTGGAAGCTTTTGAAAAAGCATGCGAAGCACTAAATGCAGTCCACCATGTGAGACGCACTAACTAGGACCTATGCATACCAATGGTTCTATGGGCTTATAGGGCCATGTGCAAAACCCTAACCATGTGGGCACTTCTGATGTTGAAGTATGAAGCAGATGCTATAATCCCTATGGAGCATGCAAAGCCTAGTTAGTGCATAGTAGCACCCGTAGATATGATGGTTCTCGAAGCCCAGAAAGAAGGAATTACACAACCACAAGAAACAAGAAACATGGGACTTAAGAAGAAATCCGACATGAAAACCTTAGACTCTGCGAACTTGAAAAAGAAAGGGTATGGTTAAGGAATAAAAGTTCTTTGATGGACGCAGAGGTCAAGAAGCTGGAGGATGAGATAAAGGAAGAGTTTCTCACCGAAAACACTAGAATGGTAAGGCAAGGTGTGTACGATCATACTGACAAGTTTGAGAAATATTGTCATGAATTGGTTAGTCTGATGCCTTTGCTTGGACCACATATCACCAAGTGTAGTGACTAGGGTAGTGCGTTGCAAATGGCGAAGTGCGTGATGTCGATCACAATAATCGAAGGTGGGGATTCTCCAAGAACCATGATGGAGGATGGGATGAAGCCCCACACGGGTGGTGCAACCACTTGACTAGCTAAGGGAAGGACAGTCTTAGCGCTCCAGGAAATTGGAAGGGACCGCGGGACTATAAGCTATTCTTCCTAAGAGCTGCACGATATTGGAGATGTGCATAGAAGCAGAGTGTTACAAGGTCCGAAACTGCACACGAGGGGTTGCGCTGCCGCATGAGTTCACCAAAAAGTGACCGTTGAAGTCACTACTCATGATGGGATGCTTGACTTAAGGCCAAATGGAGTGGGTGGCAGGAATTTAAGACGTGATTTATGGGCAAGATCAGGAAAAATCTTCCCCCAAGAAAGTATTAATGGACTGGAGGAAATTGGAGGTGTAGTGCGAGACTGTGCCAACATGTTGGAACAAGCACTTGAGGTCCTCATGACTCTGCAGGAGGACGCCAACATCCAGCGCTTGGAAACAGAAGTGCGAGAACTCCAACAACAATGCAACAAGGTCTGAGGAACTGCGCAGATAGTAATCCTCACCCAGAGGCTTGTGAGGATGTAGCAAGCTAAAGCACTGAAGGAGCAGGTGGACGCGATGTGACACAAGGAGGCAACTCTCAAAGTGCATGTCCAACCTGCGATCGACGAGGCCTTCACTATCACATAAAACATTGAAGGAAATCTCGCACACATATAGGGGATGCACACATTAATGTAGAGAAGCACCCCAAACACAGAGGTCTCAGAACATCGGATGCAACAGATCTAGCAAGCAACAGCTCAGTGCGCTGCTGACCTCAGCACAATTCGAGAACAGTTGGAGGGACTCCATGCAAAGATCATTGTGCTGACAGAGTGAATCAAGGTTGAGTCACGGTGTTTGTGTTGGGGGCCTGTTGGGCATGGAATCCCCCCAAGGCATGTTTTGTGGCTCAAAACCCAAGTTTTAACCTGAGATTGTTGTAAAGACTTCGCAAATTGCGGGCGCGGAGCATGAAATGTATGATAGAGTCACAGGGTCATCGGCCCTAGTCTTGTAATATAATTTCGGCCTACCCATGGTGTACGGACCATGGGATTGCATAAATAGAGCGAGGCTCTAAGTGACTAAGTGTGTCTTGGGTCATAGAGTAGGAGAATTCTCTGTAGCTGAGTGCACAGAGGCCTAGTAGTCCACAGTTGAGTGCACGGACCCCTGCAGCTGAGTGCACAGGGTGGAGTCGAGTTTGTAACTGAGGAAGGGATTAATAAAGATAAGTTTTATCATAATTTTGTGTATCTATTCTTGGGTTAATGCATGTTTGATATAATTTACAAATATACCGCACGCACTTGTATGAATGGTTTATATTGTTAAGTATAACTTAAAAGTAGGCTAAGATAATCAACTAACATTGGAATATCAGTAAAGTCCTGGGTAATAACACAGGAGTGCAACCTTTAGCCCTTGAGTAGGGTTTTGCAAAGGTAGTATCTCAGGCTGCGAGGTACAGGATAGTGTGTGAGGTGACTTGCACACAGGGTCGAACTACAGATCACTTGAACTCATCAAACATCTCCAGGGTGTGGAAACATATTTCTAGCACCCTCCCATACTACTTTGGGTGAGACCTCAGTCTGTGCTCTGTGGAATATTGTCGAAAGTGCTAGTAGTACCAGGATTTTTTTGGCTAAATCAACTTTGAACATGGGTCAGGCCCCAATAAGCCAACAATGTAGCATGGTGAACAAATGTTTTCTGAGAACAAGGCTATTGGTGATTTTTGCAATATTCACCTTACCTACATTGGTTATCTCAGCAACAGGAGAGTATCCATGGACTAGACTCCTAGTACTCTCACCTCCTTGGAAAGATCCAAAGAGTTGAATTTCTTCTCCTCGATCGGATAATCCCGTGATGAAGTAGATGGCCATCTCCTCCAGTTCCAGCTCTTGCCCTTTGATGATGAAAATCTCTTGATCTACATACCAAAGGCTGATCAGATAGGGTAGCAACTCCATCTGATCCCTCAACCATGTGGTCCAGAATAATTTTGGTAGGCCACAATCCCTCGGAGCATTTAAGCATGTCGAATCCTGAGATGCTTGGAAATCCTCAGCCTCACGGCCTGTTTCTTTCCACTCCAATACCATATTTCTCCTGCAAACAACATTTGAAGACTTATTAATGCTTTTTACATGGGTTAAAAGTCATCAAATTTTTCTTAAAAGAGAGTTTTTAACTTAAAAAAAATCGATCTTGGTGCCATCGCGCCTATTTTTCAAAACAGTGTGATGGCATTGCGCGAGTCTTTGGGCTCGAGCACGACCATCATGGTTCTGATGACCATACTTGTGATGGTAACCAGTGACCTAAAATTTTAAAATCCTTCTTTCTAGCCTAAATTTTATAGTTAAAATTACATAAAAAGGTAATGAAATGCAAGAGCAGGGATGAGGCTCTTACTTGTCGCAGACAGATCGTGAAATGGTGCCCTAGATCTCCCACAATAGCCACTGGAAAATCAAGGAAATTAGTGCACAAAAAGCTTTCAGAGCTTAGTTTGGTAAAATGGTAAAAAAGAAATTACTTTTACCTATTTTTAAGTTTTGAAAGTCATTTTGTAAAATATTTTGTAATATTTTAATATTTTCTTGATATCAATGATGGGTGTGTTTCGTGTACAGTTACATGTACCTTCAATGTGAATCGTGATCATTTTTGACCGATTTTCAGAGTTTTATATAATCTCTTTTTCGAACTCATTAAATAAACAAAAAAGGAACCCCCCTGGAGTCATCTTCCAGCTCTTTCTGACTCTCTAAAATTGAAAAGATTGCCGAGTACTTATCATTTCGAACTCATTAAAGTAAATGAATCGACATCACCTTAGTATAAATTTACCCCTTTTTCAGGTTGATACTGATTATTTATGAAAAAGGCACACCTTGGTTGACATGGTCAAGAGGTTCCCTCAGATATTGTTTTCTACGTTTTCAGATTCGAGGGAAAAATTACGAAAAGGGACATGATGTAGTTTTCTTTTTCGTTTCTTTTTCAAACTCTCTAAACATGAAAAAGACACTGAGTTATTCTTACGTCGGGCTCGTTAAAACTTTGTGATGAAAGACTTGTCACCATGATGGGAATGAGCTTCTCCTTCCTATGGCTCGTAAAACTTAATGGGATGGATTCATTCAAATAATGCACTTACATGGCAAGCATATGTTATCCCCTTCAAGCTTGTGATAAAAATAATTAGGGTACTCGCTAGAAATAGCAGGAAAAAATGAAGATGAGACATCCTTTGTATAAGCATCATGTCGCTCTTGAACATGACACTCTTCTTCTCTCGTGTCGGGTTTGGGATATCCTCACTCAGTCACTTCTCTCATTTAACTATTCTACACTGTAATCATGACCTTTTCTCCCCTTTTGAGTCAGATGCTTCCACACTCTTGAGCTGTGTTGCCAATATGTTCAAGAGAATTATAATTTGCAGTTATTTACCTATAAATTGTTTGAGTCATTGCCACAGTCTTGAATTTCATACCACTTTATTCCTTGTTTCATGTCGATGATAGAGGATTCATCATTGCCCTCCTTTGACGAGTCATTTTTTTCGACTTTACCTCACCATCCAGGAATACGACTTAGGAACTCCCTTTTAGTACTTTAGAGCTGGCATGTTGTAATGGTCATTTCTTCACACCCGATGATAGGTCTTCATTATTGGCTTTCAATTGAGTGATTCCAAAAGTGTTTGAAACCCTTTAACTTTTCTTGGAAATATCTGGAGATTTCCCTAAAGAAATGGCTCATGAAACCCTAAAATGAGAATCATCGCTCTTATGAAACTCAAAACTGTGATGATAGCCTATTGCACCTTGTTAAGCTAGTGATGGCATCACTTTGTTATCTCTCATACTCACAATTGTCTCAAAAAGGAAGTTTTCCAAAAGAGGATGAGAAGCTTTGTGATCTAGAAGCTTCCAGAACGGCAAGCTGGAGGTGGTTTCACATAGATGAGGTCAAATCCTCCTAATTTGACCTCTTGGTCTCATCCCTATGAGCTACCTCCTTAAAATGTGGGCCTAATCCAATGTTTGGAGGAGGCCTAACTCCCTCTCCCAGCCTATAAATTCCCCCTCTACCATTCCCAAATGGTTGATTGATGTCCATTTGCACCCCTATGCTAAGCTTGTACTTAGAGGCTATTCATTAGACTTGGAGGAGTGTTGGAGAATTTATTGGCTTGGACTTCGATTACCACTCAAGGAGAGCCTTTTAACATCAAGGCTATGGTTGTAAGCTTCCCATTTATTCCTTAAATAATAATACAATTGTTGGTTCATCTTCACAAAATATATATGTTCATGTATGCATTGGTTTGGTATTCCTTAATCAACTAAATAGGTTATTATTGGATTAGCTATTGGTTTTGGCATGCTTTGTTGTCTCTTGGTCATTTTTGCAGGTACATAAGAACTTAAAGAAGCAAGAGCAAGGTTGTGACACAAGTGGTTCGAGGATCTCAACAAAGGAAATCAGATTAGCATCAGAGCAAGGTAGGCCTTCTCTCTTGTTCTATTTTTTCAATTATAATCTAGGAAGATGTCTAGTTGATTCTCTGTTCAGTTGCTAGACCTACTCATTGGGCTAGAGGGATCGTCTCTATCCACGGAGAGGATTAAACTTGTCAACAATATCCTACAATTATACAACTCCTGTTAGTCAAAAGAAAGAAACACCATGACCCAATTCAACTACAAGACTACTATATTTCAAGAAACTCCACTATATTTTTCTGAATGTAAGGTTGCATGGGGGTGCTCATGGAACTAGAAACCAAGGTAGATTTGTCTCCTGTAAGGACACAATGCAAGGGAAGGGCTCAAATCATCTAGATCTTTCAAAATACAACTCATGCCATTACATTATAGAACACATGGAACAAGTGCCTACCATGGAGGTTAATCTTTCGCAGTTAAACCATCTCTTTTTTGCACTCCAATCTAGAGTGGTTATTTAATGATTCAACGAATTCTAGCCTAAATATGATGCATTATATGGATGTGTATTCTCAACTTGGACATTGAACTATGATATTTACCTATTCTCCAAAGGTTTTTTTATTGTTTAATTTGATACTCGGGAAGAATAGGAGAAAGTTTTGAATGGCGGGCCATGGTTTTGGGGAAAAATTACACTCTTATTTACCCCTTGGGTCCCTTATTTTGATGCAAAAACAATGGTGGTATCAACTATGCTGATATGGGTGAGATTACCAAATGTCCATCGTCCTTTCTAGCACCACAGAGTTCTAGAGGAAATTGGGAATACTTTGGAATCATTCAAAATGATGGGGCTTGAAAAAACAAAGAAGGTTATATTCGCCTTTGCTAGAATATGTGTAGAAATAGACAACAATAAATTCCTTCCATATTAATTCAATTGAGACATAAAACTTTTCAGTGGACCCAAGTGTTGGACTATGAAATACGACATTTAGATGTCGAATTTTCTACCAAACATGACTCTTGCAAAAACACATCTTCGTAGGAAAAAAAATCCCAAAATGGAAAAAGAGGTAGGCTCGCAAAGCAAATGGATGATAGCCTTCTAGTCCCTACCTATCAGAGAGGGAAGAAGAGGAAACTACAAAGCATGCCACAAACCAAGAAAAAGTGGGTGCATCAGTTCATAATCGCAAGACAACCAATATGTTGAAGGGCACTAAATCATAAGAATTCCAAGCATTATAGCAACAGAAAGAGGAGCCAAAGAACAAAAATGGGACAATAGGTATAAGGAGAGAACATGTTCCAAGAGCTCAGACTTAGATAAATAAAATCCACTATAGATATCAAGAAATGAATTGGTAATTGTTCCAGTTGATCCCAACCCGAGGGGGTAGGGAAAAGGTCTAGAAAAAGAAAGGAAAAAAGGAGAACTTAAGTGATTATTATCACACTTAAGTTCGACATTTAGTATGAATTTTTTCCTATTTTTCCTTCTTATTGTGCTAGATCTGAGATACTTTTCTTACCGAATGCTTTTAATATATACAAAATGTAATTTTTTTCCTCATTTCAAGTTGAATAAAATTATGGTTTTTTTACCTGGAATATGAAAATATGTATATATATGAAAAACCATAATTTTATCCAACATGGAGAAAAATGGTCCTATGATCCACATTATGTCATCTCAAAGAGGAGAATAGAGAATTCATATGCCCCTTATGCACATGAATCAAGGTCTGAGTTGGAGAAGTTGGCAAATGGTGGCTTGTTTAAAGCACAAAGAAGTATGGAGGTTGAAACTCCCCTTCCTTTTGAAAAAGGATTGAAAAGAGGAGCCAAAAATGTCATTGACCTTGAATGAGATGGAAATAGTAGCAAAAAACCCAAATAACAAAGAGAAGAAACAAAACTTAAAGGTCTCGGGGAAAGGCCTTCCGGTGAAATTGGATTTTAGTTGAAAATAGGAGGAATGGCGTGTATAACATCATCTCCTATTCATGGAGAAAAAGAACATGGTTCCTTAAGTGTTTTGAAGGATTTGTATGAAAAAACAGAGGAGAGAAATAAAAAAATCAAAGAAATTTTTTCTACTTAATTAGAGGCTCCATCCATCCCTAGTTATGAAACCAGACTCCTTTTACCCATGGATTTGGAAAGAAGTCAGCTGGAACTCTCATTCACAAATCCTTTTTCACACTCAATTGCTTCTAGAAGTGATTTTAGGATGGTCAACTTATCTATGAATGAAAAACACATTCCTTTTCCTAAAAACATAAACCTACATAGGTAGACTCGTGAATTAATCTACAACGATCTCAGTCAAACATCATTAGTAGCAAGAAAAATAGAGGCCATGATAGGAAAGGTGATTTGTGAGTTAAAATTTAAAAAATCTAATTCCTGAGCTCTTCATACTCAAAATGAAGAATTTAAGAAGTTAATCATTAATATTGGGGTGAATACAAAAGATAAAATAATCGTTCAAACACTAGTTTGGAGTATAGAATCTAAGATCCAACCATTAAGAAGAAAAATAAAACTACTTGCCACTAAACATATCTTGGCTCCAAAATTGGCTCAAATTGAAAAGGAGATGGAAATTCTGACTCATGAATTAGTGGAAAGGAATACAAAAGTGGCAAGTATTAAAGATATCAATGACGAAATGCAAAAAATGTGATCCATATTGGATCATTATATTGTTTGTCATCCATCTTGATGCATTCAAGGTGGAAAAAGTGGAGTAATTAGCGCACGGGACTACTTTTACCAGTGGGACCCAATTTGGAAAACAAAGTCTGAAACTTTCTGGGAGCGTTTTCAGGCATCAAATGTTGCTTTTTGGGGGTACAAAATTTCTAATTTAGCGTCACACCTCTTCATGTTGTTATACACACAAATATCTTTCCAACAATGCAAGAAGCACATCAATAAGAGTCTGTATGCAAAAGTTATGCCACTCAGAAGTTGACCTTCCTGTTTTCACACCTATAACTTAGGAGGATATCATCTCAGCCCACATTATTCATTGAAAAGGGTCTATCCATATATTTTTTATGTAAAATAATGTAGAAGAGTCTATATTGTAACCCTACTTAAGAGTTGATGTAGTCAAACTTAACCACTAGTAGGCTATCAAGTTGTGTTATAACTGGGCCACTAGGAAGAAGAGGCATTCCATTCTTTTGAGAGAATTTTGTTCCATAAATGAGCAAAGATAGCCAAGAAGGATAGGAGGTATAGAAAATAGGGAGGATTTTTGTACTGTAGCAACCCATGGGCCACATGCCTTACTTCTTTGTACCTACAACCAAATTTCCAGACAGAGAAAGAGAGCGAAGTGACCTCATCTTCCATATGGGGTTTCTCCCAAAAGGGTTTCTGAGAGCATATATTGTGTCTTATGTGTGTGTGTGTGAGCTTATTTTGTCATTCTCTACTTTTTTGCATAATTTACATTCACACACAAGCACTAATTATAGTTGAACCTACAGATCTAGAATTTTAATAAAACGATAATAGTGTAAAAATTTTAGAATTTTAATATATTATTAGCATATATGTTTTGATGAACTATCCATTGGAATGTCCATGGAATTTTATAGATAATTTGGTATGAGAGTAGGTTTCTTTAGGCATTTTGTGGATATTGTAGGGATCTACATTGATGGGGTGAAAAATCCTAAAACCCTAATCATGGTTGATGAATTTGTAAGTGAACTTCATGATGTCGCAGAGTTGAGATTTACCTGGTTGGAAAAACAAGCCGTAGATATCAACTACAATGTAAATCTCCTTATGGCTAACTTGAATAATAAGCTAGGGATATTTGGAAAAGTTGGGGGTTCGAAAGCAGAGGACAAATCAGAACAAGGATTAGAAGATCAGGGAGAAACAAAGAACTAGTCGAAGAAAGAATTTGGGAAATATCATCTCAGTTTGAGTGTCGTGAATCAATCGCTATTTAAAATGGAAGAAAAATAAAATATCAAGCCATACCACAATGATATCGACACTCTGAAGTTTAACCAATTGTTGCAACAATTGGATTTTTATTTCAGCGTCCATTAGATCGAGGAAGGGCAAAAGATCTCATTCACACTACTGGAATTAGAGGGTCATGCACTGACTTGGTAGGAGAGCCACAGAAAAACCCTGAGACCTCCAGTGGCTATGTGGGGGGATTTCAAAACCCTCATTAATTCACAATTTTATCCCATTAGGTACATAGAGGATCAATGGATCCGGTGGAATTACTTTAGTAAAAATTCGGGCCAAAGTGTTCTGAGTACACCACAAAATTCAGAAAGATGGCTATAATGTTGTGTATATCTCCAAAGGACCCAAATGTACTCCTTCATTATTTGGGGGGTCTACACCACCATCTGTGTGAGCAAGTGATGTTATTCAAGCCCAAATCAATGGATGAGGCTTGTGTACAGGAATAGTACCTGGAGAACATAGGCATGAAAAGAGCGCAAACAAATTGATTGAAGAAGAAGAAGCAACATGAAGCTTTTGAGGGGAAGAAGAAGAAAAAAGGGGGAAAAGATAAAAATATGGCAGCCACGACACACTAGTGCAAAGATCCTATCAACCACTGCAACCACTACAATGTTAATGGGCATACAAAGGAGAAGTTTTGGAAGTTACATCTAGAGATAAACTTGAAGAACAAGAAGAAATATAATAAGAAGAAGAATCTCATGGTCACGGATTCGAGCAACCAAATTGAAATAAATTAAGATGTGGATAAGAATATTGTTTGTACATCAGTGTAGAAGGAGGTGAATCTGAGTATCCTTTAGCAACATGAAGAGAAAGAAATGACCAAAATCTTCCATATAAAGATATAGGTCAAGAAGACAAATATTGATGCTCCATTTGACTCAATATCATAGGTGAATCTAATTGCAGCATATATGGTCAAGAAGTTGGGGTTGGTAGTTCGTGATTGTCCAAACCCATATGCACTGGGATGGGTAAATAAGGATGCAGAGATGAAGGTAACTAAATAGTGCAAAATTAGATTTGTTATCAGTGCTGATTTTATTGATGAACTAGATTTAGATGTGGTTCCCATTGATGTATGTGGAGTCATGTTTGGGAGTCCATACATGCACATGTTTGATGCAATATTCATGATTAGAGCCAACCAATACCATCTCATTAAGCATGGAAGATCATTTTTCATCAACACACACAAAGGCAAGTCGAAAATTTCGCTGGTAAGTGCTAACCAAACCCAGAAATTTATTAGTTTGAGAAAGAAGTACGCTTATTGTTTTTAAGAGAAATATAGTCTAAAGAGGAGTCAATACGAGGCAAGGCATCCCTGGAGAGGTGTACCAAGAAACAAAAAACACAATTGGAGGAGTTGTTGTAGTCATATAGGGATGTGTTTTGAGAGCCTAAAGGGTAACCACCTAAGAGATAAGTGGAGCAAGAGATCCAACTATTTCTAGACTCCCCACTGCCAAATATTGGGTTGTACAGTCAGTGTATTATAGAAGAAAGAGAGGTGAACAAACAGTTGCAACAACTGTTGGAATAGGGTGTCATTCGACCGAGTACATAACCATGTGGGTCACCCATCATCATTGTTCCAAAGAAGGATGGTACTTGGCATATGTTTATAGATTACATGGCATTGAATAAAATCATGCTCAAGAAAAGATACCCACTTCCCAAGATAAATGATATGTCAGATCAATTGCATCAAGAAAATTACTTCACCAAGTTGGACCTGAAGTCTGGATATCACCAATTTTTATTGAATGAAGAAGATACTTGGAAGACCACCTTCAAGACTAGGCAAATTTTGTATCAGTGGTTAGTCAAGCCATTTGGCCTATGTATTTCACCAACTACAATTATGAGATTAATGAATTATGTGTTGCGCCATTTTATAGATTCATTTTTTATTATCTATTTGGATGATATAATACTATATAGTTCTACCTGGAAGGAGAATATTTCACATGTGACATAGGTGTTGGAAACATTGAAGAAGAACCAATTGCTAGCAACTTTTAGTAAGTGTGATTTTGCACAACAATCTTTGGTGTATTTGGGTTATGTGATCGATGGAGGAGAGTTGAAGATAGATCCTTTAAAGATGGAGGCCATCATGAAATTATTGGTGCCTATTAATGTTTCTAAGGTTATGAGTTTCATTGGGGTAGCACATTACCTAAGGAAATCTATAGCCTCGTTTTCAGTGATAGAAACACTGCTCCACAACATAAGAGCAAGTGGAAATAGTTTACAGTGGGGAAAAGGTCAGCATAAGGCTTTCGAGGATCTAAAGAAGAATATCAGCCAAGCACAAATCCTGACATTACTAATCTTGCAACAACCCTTAGAAGTGGAGACATATTCAAGTGGATATGTTATGGGAGTTGCCTTTATGCAGGGAGGAAGGATTGTATGCTACCATTCTAAATTATTTCATGGGGATATCCTTAACTACCTTATCTACAACAAGGAGCTCTATGTCATGGTGCAAGTTGTGGAGAAGTGGAAGCACTATCTTATGGGAAATTAGATAGTAATCCACACATATCACCAGTCATTACAATACTTACCAGCCCAGAGTAATCTACAACAAACCAGGAATTACAAGTGGATGGGGTTTTTACATCAATTTCATTTAGTGATCAAATATCATAAGGGAAGCACAAAAAAGTTGGCTGACATGCTTTCAAGGCCACCCACATCCAAGTTGATAGCTTTGGGGACTCTTATGGACATGAAACCATTCACCCATGATGCATATAGAAAGTCATATTTAGAGAATTATGACTTCAAGGAGGTGCATCAACACTTGCAGAGTTCGAGTCATGTGCACAATGGCGACAAAACTGTTCATTACCATCTCTACGATGGGTTACTCTATAGGTTGGATATGCTATGTGTTCCTAAAGGTGAGGAGCTGCCACTAATTAGAGAGGATCACACCTCCATGTTTGCAGGGAACTTTGGTGCAAGGAAGACCATGGCTAACTTACACAGGTATGTGTATTGGCTCAAGATGCAAGAGCAAGTAGCTAGGTTCATAAGAGGATGTATGCTTTGTTGTACTAGCAAGCCTAGCAATAAGAAAATAGGTTTATATCATCTCTCGGCCTATACCTACTCATCCTTGGGAAATAATTTCCATATAGTTTATGGGAGTATTATCGAAAACCAGAAGGGAAATGACTACATGTTTGTGGTAGTTGAGAATTTCAACAAGATGTGTGTTCTAATTCCCTACAAAAAGACCATCAGTGGACAAGAAGCAAAAAACTTGTTCTTTGGACAGGTCTGGGTGCACTTTGGGATACTAAGGAGCATCATTTCAGAGAGGGATACAAAAATTCGCAGTGCATTCTAGACTACATTATTGGAGAAGATGGACAAAAATTTGAAGAGATCTACAACATTCCATCCACAAAGAAATGGGCAAACAGAAGTAGTCAACAAGAATTTTGTGCATCTTTTAAGGGGATGCAACAACAAGCATATGAAGACCTAGGATGGAACTCTATTTTATATACATCATTCTTATAATAGAGCAATCCACACTTCTACAAGAAAGTCCCCATTTGAAACTTGTTTTGGATATTTTTCTCCTTCACCATTGAACATTGCATATGCATAGCAACAAGGAGTGAGGGATGATATTTCAGGAGATGATTTAAGGGCTAAATTTTTTATAGATAAGATCAGAAAAAACCATCTATTGGTACAAAATACAATGCATAACTCGCAAGAGAAGTATAGTAAAAGCATGATCAACACGAAACAGAGAATTTGTTCACAATGGGAGATAGGGTATGGCTACATTTGAACAAAGAGAGGCTACAAGGGCCTGGTAAGAAAATCAAGGCTCTTAGGTATGGAACCTTTGAGATACTGGAAAAGGTGAGTGATAATGCCTATCGACTAAGTTTACCTCAATATATGTGCATTTACTCAGTTGTGAATGTGGATAATTTAAAACTCTCTGAGTCTTCCATGCTAGATCAAGAAGATGAACATATCCCCCCTTCTGTGGAGTATTTGGCACTAGATTCTCATGTAGAGCTGACAGAAGATACAATTTTTCAAAAGAGGTGAAAAACTACAAGACAGGGGAAACATGACCTTTGGCAGATTGGGTTGAAGGGACAAATTCTAGGAAAAGATAAATGGTACACAAAAGAGAAGGTGGAGGAAAACCTTCCTCACCTCATTTAATAGAAGCTTTTGGGGACCAAAAGCCTAAAAAAATGGGGATTTGTGATCCGAATTAGATCATTATATTTTTTCCATCTATCTTAATGTATCCATAGTGGAAAAAGTGGAGGAATCAACTCACGAGACTATTTTTATTAGTGGGACCCAATTTGGCGAAATGAAGCCTGAAACCTTCCGGGAGTGTTTTGAGGCATCCAATGATGTTTTTTGGGGGTAAACATTTGTCACTTTGGTTTAGCACATTTCCATGTTGCTTTACACATAGAGATATTTACAACATTGCAAGAAGCATGCTAATCAGAGTCTGTACGCAAAGGTTATGCCACTCAGAAGTTGACTTTCATGTTTACACACCTATAATTCAGGAGGATGTCGCATGAAAAAGGGGCTAGCCACATGATTTTGATGTAAAAGACTCTAGAAGAGTCTATATTGTAACTCTAGTTAAGAGTTGATGTAGTCAAACTTGACAACTAGTAGGCTATCGGGTTGTGTTAGAATTGGGCCAATAGGATGAAGAGGCATTCCATTCTTCCGAGACAATTTTGTTCCATAGATGAGAAAAGGTAGCCAAGAGGGATAGGTGGTAAAGCACACAGGGATTATTTGTGCACTGTAGCAGCCCACAAAACACATGCCTTACTTCTTTGTACCTGCTGGAAAATTTCTAGACAGAGAAAGAGAAGTGACCTCACCTTCCAGGTGCGTTTTCTCCTGAAGGGGTTTCCTAGAGCATATCTTGTGTCTTATGTGTGTGCGTGTGAGCTTATTTTTTCATTCTCTACTTTTTTGCATAATTTCCATTCACATTCAAGAACTAATTACAATTGAATGTACATATCTAGAATTTTAATAAAACAATAATATTGTAAAAAATTCAGAATTTTATTATATTATTATCATATCCGTTGCGACGAACTATCCTGTGGAACATCAACAACAATTTACAGATCAAGAAGATAGATAAACATGTATGCACGATGGTAGTGTAGACCAAGTCTAATTATCCCAATTTATAACTCACCAGAGTTATGACAGAGTTGAAAATTTCAGAGGAGTAATTGGAGAAGATACAAAATAATCTATATGATACTAAGGAGTTGTCAAAACATAAAGACAGACAATTGATCATGGCCAAAGAAAATGCATCACAACATCACAGGAACTACTAGTTAGCTTGTGATGAAGTGAAGGAATTAAAAGAGAAATTGAAGGGCAATATGTCTCTTATTCAAGCAAGAGAGATCAAGTTAAATGACATTATTCATCAAGTGAAAGTAGTTTGGGATTATATGATAGTGATGGCTAAAGAGAAAGCAATGGTTAGAGACCTTGAATCTTTTATCTTCACAAACAAAGATAAATCACAACAGAGTACACAATAGGAAAAAAGAATGATTTATTTTCTAAATGCCAAGTCCGATATGGAGTTGAGAGCAATGGATATTGTAGATAGAACATCCATTATATTAGGAATAAATAAAATGGTGCAGAAAAACATTTACAGGAAGAATGCATAGGACATACTAGTAGAAGTCAAGCAGTTAGTGTCAAATTTCAATTTGAATTTTGACAAAAGAGTTAGAGAAGGGTTACCTTCACTTTGGGACCAACAGGGAAATATACTCCCTTGGGAAACATATGAAACATTGTTAGGGGAGGATAAGAGTAAGATAAATGTTTCCCATGAAGGAACAACAATTCTGAAGGGGTCAACAATTGTGAATCACTTGATGTGGTTAATTAGAACCCCATTTTCTGAGAAGCCAACATACAACAAGGTAACTAACCTAAGGATGGCATAGAATAGACTGGTACATTGCCCAAATCCTGACCTAACACTATGGAATAAATGTTGAGATTTAATGTCGCCCCCAAAGATCAGAGTGGTCGAACCTAGAGCCTCATCAAGAGACCCTGCATAAGAGTCACAAGTTATTGAATAATAATAATGCACTTAATTTTTAATATTGAGGAAAGATGACACTTTGTAATTGAAAAGTTAAAATAGTTTATTTTTTTAATTTGGTTTTGTTAAGTTCTCATAAGAACAGAATAAGTTAGAGATATTTTTTAAGTAATTTGACAGTTAATAGTTTGTAACTGTTTCTAGTGTAAGATTTCTTTAAAAAGAGATGGAGGAAGGAGTTTTGGGGTTTCAAATTTTGGCTTCAACGAGTAAATCTTGTGTAATGTACTAGAATTTTCTTGGAGCATTAATAAAATTTTTGGGTGATTCCATCTTTCTTTTGGGCATGATATGTGTTCTTTTATTTATTGTAAGTCATTATCTGTTATTCTTCCTTTGATAATGTGTAAAGAAGCTACTGGTTATTTCATTAAACAAATTTATTTTGCTTGGAATAACTTACAGTACATGTGATTAAAATAACCTTAAACTGCACTCCATATTTTCCTACTTTCATTTCTTTAATATTTCATGGTTTCTACTAAGATTTGGCATAGAAGATTCTCTTACTCTAGCTTTCTACTTTGAATGTTTCACTATTTCATTCTTTCACCCTATTACTACTTCAAAAATAATTTTCATAGACAGCATGGCCATCTGGGATGGTGTGTCTTTTCTCCAAGAGCTATTCCTACATTATGTCTCCATAAAAGATATTTGGGAAACTATGTACGGGATAATAAACCAAGTTTTCATGTTTTTCCATAGACCTCCTAGGCACTTACCTCCTCTCAGCCAGAGATTGTCTCTAGGGTAACAACATCTTTTTGCATTGTTGTTGGGGAATGGAGAATGAAGTTATTTTTCCATGGGCTTTCTTGAAACCATTTCTTTGTCTCATGAGAAAATATAATGTGTTGGTTGAGATTTTATCGTGAAGTGGGGAGTTAAAGGTAGTAGTCTTGGCTACAAGAAGATCCCAAACAAGGTCAGGTACTTCCCAACAAAAGGCTTCAACCTTATCTAACCCTAAGAGGCTCGTTTCCAGAAGGGTTTGGAGAGAAAAATAATCTTCTAAAACCCCAAGTCCCACTTTATCTGCTCCTTGTTCTAGTTCTTTTCACATGATATCAAAGAATCCCATCTGAAATAAGTTGCAAGAAATTTGGATTTATTTGAGGGAAGTTTTCCTCCTCCTCATTTCCCTTTTCCTGAACCTACCTGGAAGACAAATCCTTTGAATTTGTTTCTTTTTCCTTCCTAGTTGTTTCAAAGCTGAAGAAATAAATATTGTTGATATTTCGAGTGCATATTAGACCATTCCTGTGATTTCTCAACCTATCCCAATCACTGTGATTCCTCCATCCTCATTTTCATTTCAAGCAAGAAATGTTCCTCCTCCCCTAAATCAAAACATGGTGATTACAGGATTTTTATTGAACATATATGCTCTTCTTAATCTCCCTCAACTCATGAATGTAATGCCTCAATATTACTTGAAGTTATTGCCAAGATTCACAGGAGAAAATGAACTTACAACTTAGAAACATGTATCAA
Organism: Pinus taeda; assembly: GCA_000404065.3. Classification (NCBI taxonomy): domain Eukaryota; kingdom Viridiplantae; phylum Streptophyta; class Pinopsida; order Pinales; family Pinaceae; genus Pinus; species Pinus taeda. Next base: position 141,849 of record APFE030866894.1, read on the forward strand.
CTTTATATGTCTTTGCAGAAAATATCAATGTGGAATATTTGGATGTGGTATTGAGCTTGTTTGTGCAATCTCTAGATGGAGAGGCTAGAAAGTAGTTCAAAACTCTCCTAGCTAATTCCATTAATACCTAGGAAGAGTTGGAGAATAATTTTATGCAAAGACGGGGAGAGAAAAATGAACATGGCTATTTATTGAAAAAGTTCAATGCTATCAAAAGGAAGTCTGATGAAGAAGTTGTTGAATTCATTAAAAGATTCAATAAACTTTATAATAGTCTTCCAATAGAGATTAAACCACCTCCAGCAGGTGCAAAAGTAGTTTTTGTTGGAGCTTTCGAGTCAGACTTTGGATTCACTTTGTGGGAAAGATGATTCCCAATGTTGGATCAAATTCAAACAGATGCCTTGGAGATTGAGGAAAATTTATCTGCAGCTGGAAAGATAAAATAAAAAAATGATCATGGAGCGAAAAAAACATGGAAAGAAGAAGCTCGATCCTCAAATGAGCATAAGGATTCACAAGAATAAAAAATAGATGAAATGACTAAAGTCATTAGAAATTTATCTAATAAGTTGGTTAAAATTGAGCTGGAAAATAAGAATCCACATAGGCAGATTCAACAAGCGCTAAATAGAAAATTTAGTCCTTAGTTCAAGAGACTTCCTTTGCAAATTATGTAGAGGGAGAAGAATGATCAATATCAGGTGCAACCTCCTCTTTATCTTGAAGATGAACCAGAAGAAGTTGTGGAGAAAACTTTAGAATTTCAAGAAAATCAGTATTCCACTTTGTCAAAAGAAGAAGGTGAGGAGGTGTGTGAGGAGAGTGTTGATGTTGATTCCCAAGTTGTTCTCAGTGAAGAAAAAATGGATTATTATTGCAAGACATTTGTAGACATGATGAAGGTTGAGCTACATAAAAAATATGAAATCGGATCAAGAAAGAGATCCAGAACTGAAGACCAAGGTGAGGAGAAGACCTAGTAGTTTGTCCATAAAGTTGATGATAAGGGGAAGTAGCCAATTCAGACCATTCTAGTCCAACAAGGAGGGACCTCCAAAGGTCAATAGGTAAAAGTAAATCAGGATAAGAAAATAAATCATCCTGCTATAGATCAATAGAGAGCTCAAATAGATAATTCAGTAGAGGAAGAGAAAGAAAAAGTAGGAAAATATGTGCTTTCTTTTAATATTGAAAAGGATTTGGAGAAAGTAAATATTCCAATCCCATTGGCTGACCTAGAAAAACAACCCGCTTACAGAAAACAGACTTCATATTTTATTAATTTATCTCAAGAAACTATTTCAACAGATACAGTTAATCTACAAGAGGAAAGGCTAGTGGTCATGTTTGGTCCTCATGTGGAGGAACAATACTCAACTATTCCCCCTTCTTAAACTAATCTTTTAGTGCATGATCGCATGCTATATAATTGCATGCTTGAATGAGGAGCCTCTCATAATTTTATGCCTCTCTCTTTAATGAAGCAATTTTATTTACGGATCAGAAAACCATACAAAGATCTATATTCATTTGACTCCAAAAGAGTAAAGTGTATTGGCCTGATAAAATATATTATGGTTTCATTAGCTAAGATCCCAGTGAGGAGTATTTTTATGGACGTAGTGGTTATATATATCCCAATAAGATTTGGAATGTTACTTTCTAGATTTCAAGGTTCAAAGCCAGGAGGGGTTTTGAAGCTGGATTTCACTTATGTTATAATTCCAGTTTTCAATGGAGAAGAATAAAGGCTATATTGGGAGTCCATATTTGTTAAGACAATCCCGAAGGAGGGGAGTTCTAGGAATTCCCCAATTTATAACCAAGACAAGGACATTTATTGTTTTATGTTGGAAGTGAATGAAGACATCGTTGGGGACACTCAGGTGTAGGTTCCTCCAACAATTCAAAGAATAGAAATAGTGCATAATTGCATTTGGACATTATATTTTGATGGAGAATATTCCAAGGAGGGAAATGGTGTAGGGGTTATATTTCTTTCCCCGAAGGGTGAAATGATCCCTATTTCATATAAATTATAATTTGATCCCACTAATAATATAAAAAAATATGAAGCTCTAATTATTGGTTTGCAGGATGCCAAGAACACGAAAATTAACCATATATTTGTTTTTGGAGATTTAGAATTAGTGGTTAAATAAGCAAGAGGGAAGTGTCAAAAAAATCACCCAAGGCTTAGAGCTTACCATAATGAAGTGTGGGAGAATTGTTGCAGCTGCTTGTCAATAGGTAGTTTCTAAAACATTACTTCCAACACTAAACAATATTTATTTTTCTCATTATAAATATAGGTGTGCTCATTGTAAGTATCCAATGTGCTAACTCATTCCAATATATTAGCTACAATAGGACTCCATGCCCGAGGTGAAGGCACTAATCTGCGGTTCTTAGTATTTTGTTCTGAAACACTATCCACAAGTGGAGACAATGTTGTAGTCAATTTTCTTTATTTTCAAAAAGAAAATCGTAAAAATCATATATGATAAAAAAATGAGAATATATATATATATATATATATATATATATATATATAATATATATATATATATATATATATATATCTTTAAAAAAAAAATTGAAGGATGAAATAAAATTAAGAGACTCTTTATACATGTGCTTTATAATATAATGTTTGAATCTCAAAGATTGACACATGACCAAAGTTGGGAGCAAATATTAAAATATAATTATGAACAAGTGGGACACGCTCTATGTGGTATAAAAGGATAAAGAGAGGGATGTTTATGGAGTGTGTGTTCATTGAATACATTGAGGTCTCACTCACAGTAACCCCAACATAAAAAATTAATTGTCCATTATGCAGAGGAGTGTCATCGTAGGAAGTTTAGGGAAAAGCTACCGTCGGGGAAATCTACAGTGGATATTAACCCTGACAACACCTCTTTCGGATACTACTTACCACTGAAGGCACCCTCGGGAGTGGTAAGCGGTTTCTACTTCATCTACGACAAGACAGTGGGTATTCAAGTTAGTGTATGCCCAGTTACCAAATCCTCATCACCATCATGTCTCTTCTCATCATGCCAACTCATCCATCATTTCCACATCATTTTTCATGTCACCCACCACATCATTCCTCTGTACATTTTTTCCATACTCTCTTCACTCCATTTTTCCCACCATTCTTCTACAAAAACCCTGTTTTTCCCAAATTTACATAATTTAACTACTTTCTCACGATGTTTGTTGTTACATTTAACAACATTAAAGCTTCTATCTCCGCTCTTATAAGTTCACCAAGTATTTAAGCCAATCATTACTCTATGAATTTTCAAAACTAAGTTAAAGTCCTCTCTAGTTCCTCTACCCACATTCCTCTCATGGATACTAAGCATGACTCTTTTGACCCTGTTTGTCCTGTAAATTTAATGGAATTTTGTCAACATGTATTGGTTAGCCAAGATGAGTCAGAAGTATCAACTAGAATGGTTAAGTCGGGCCTATCTTCTGTAATCATCCCGCAAGCCTATCCTTTCCCAGAGTTTTTTCAATTGTTTGACCTTATTTTTGTATCCTTAGTGATGTTATGTTATGAACTCCTTAAGAGAGAATATTTTGCAAGTTTCTTCACTATTAATTCATCAAGCTCTGGATTTTCCACAATTAGACTATTACCTATCTTTCTCTGATGAAAACCTCTTGTGAACCTATAAGAATCTATGAGTATAGGACTATAACAAGTTATATAGTTATATTTTTCTTCCTAATGTAGTTCTGCCTTGAAAATCCACCAAATTCTCTACGACTTGTTTTGCTGAAAATGTGAGGTCTATGTTGCAATTTATCATGAGAAATTTAGGGAGGGATGAGACTTTAGTGATATATTTCCAATATATGGGGTTATTTCACTTGATGATGCAACCTAATGTGGTGCTGAACATTCCTACCTTTTGGGAGCAGGCCATTAATACACAACTCCTAAATTTTAGCATTACTTGGTGTTTTAAATTCTCCTCATTATTAATGTATATGTTCCTATATGTGCATGTTGAATAGTTTATGGACCTATGACTAAATGTTTTTGATGTCAATAAAAATAGGCAGACAATTGTGAATTGGACTAATTTGGTTAGATCTCAACCAAAGAATGAGGGGTTTTCCTATTATATTTATTCCTTTATGTCTATTGTTTACAAAGTTAACAACAATCTTGCCCCTTCTAGGATGTTACTAAAGGCTCAATCTCTTTTGCATTAAGCAAAGATTTTGAAAGTTGGAGATTGGTTTTCGTTTGAAGATTATATAGAATCAGATTATATGGAGTTGAGGTTCTTCCTTATAGGCTTCCATATATTGTGCCTATGAGGATATTTGCATTGGAATTTATCAGGAAAAGTTTGAATGTAGATCAAATAAATTTTTGTTCCAACCAAGAAAGGATATCTATTCAAATTTCCCAAGACTATTGGTCCATTCATTGTTAATAGTAGGCAAGCAGTTGTTGAGGTTGAAAAATTATTATGAGCAATGAATTTCTAGCAGGGAGAAAAATGGTCCTATGATCCACATCAAGTCATCTCAAAGAGGGGAATAGATAATTCCTATGCCCCTAAGGCACACGAATCAAAGCCCGAGTTGGAGAAGTTGGAAAATGATGGCCTAATTGAATCAGAAAGAAGTATGGAGGTTGAAACTCCCCTTCCTCATAAAAAAGGATTGGGAAGAGGAGCAATAAATGAAATTGACCTTGAAGGAGAGGGACCTCATAGTAGAAAAATATCCATAGCAAAAAGAGAAGAAAAAAAACTTGAAGATCTTTGGGGAAGGCCTTCCAGTGAAATTGGATTTCAGTTGAAAATAGGAGGAACAAAGTGTATACACACATCTCCTATTCCTGGAGAAGAAGAATGTGGTTAATTAATTGCTTTGAAGGATTCTTATGAACAAATTGAGGAGATAAATAATAAAATCAAATAAATTGTTACTACTTAATTGGAGGCTCAATCCATCCCTGGTTATAAAATCAGATTCCTTTCAACCATGGATTTAGAAGGAAGTCAGTTGAAACTCTCCTTCACACATCCTATTTCATAATTAGTTTATTTCAGTACAATCATCTTTTTAGTGAATATAAAATACATTCCCTTTCCTCACAATATAAACCTACATAGGAAGAATGGAGAATTAATATACAATGATCTCAGTAAAACATCATTAGTAGCAAGAAAAACAAATGCCTTGCTCAAAAAGGTGATTGGTTAGTTAAAATTAGAAAAATCTAATTCTCGGGCTCTTTATAATCAAAATGAATAATTTAATAAGATAATCATTAAGCTTGGGGTGAATCCAGAAGATACAACAATTGTTCATGTAGAAAATATGTTATAGGTTAACCCGATAATGCAATATAAATCAAAGAAGAATACTATAACCTACTCCTATTATCAATTTGTGGAAGCTTAAAGATCAAGTTGAAAAATATAACTAGTTGAAGAAGAATCAATGCACAATACACATGAAAGTACTTTGGGGAAAGCCTCAGCTAAAAACCCCACTATCTGTATTATCATACAAGGTGGAAATACATAGGAATTATACAAAGCCTTAGCTCTCATAGCTAGCCAGCTCTCAATACAATCCTCGTAGATGCTCATAGGCAATCATGACTTCTCTCAATCCTTCCCCTCTTCCCTCCAAGCTCCTATTTCCTTGCGTTGTTCCTCTGGGATGACTCTCTTTCAACCAAGTGGAAAACCTCTTCTACCCAGTGGATGATCACCTGATCTCACACATTGTCAGAAATGCACAATCCTCAAGGAATGATTCCTTCCACATGCAACTGAGAGCACACTATCCTTGACTTTAATCTCAACTTGGTATTTCTCAGAATAGACATGCATGAGTTTCTGATGAGGGAATCTTCAGTTAATTGGAGTACACTAGTTGAGTGCATGCATGCATCAACTGACTGTTAACTCTCTATTAGTTCCTCAAATAGTTTGGAACTAATTTAACTGGACTTAACTCAGTATATTGAGCTAACTAGTTACAAGTCAAATATAACTCAATCTTAACTCCTTAATTTAAGGGATAACTCTTGCATGACTTTAGAAAGACTTCTAAATTTAGTTTCGCCAACTAATTAAGTCAAAATAACATAATAATTATTTCTAAATAGCTGTTAATACTAAATTCAATTTTAATTCACAATTTAATTCAAGGACAATTTACATTGGAATATTCTTGTTGCCACATTTCAACACTCCCTCTCAACAAGAAAGGGATTATTTGCCACCCCAATCATGTCTCTATGGAACTCGAATTTACACTTTGACAATGCCTTTGTCAAAATGTCAACATCTTTCTCTTTTGTCAAAATATATTGCAGCAACATGATCCTCCCATCATCTATAGCTTGCTTTACCTTGTAAAGCCAACGGGAACTCACAACTGACTTGTTCTTTGGTCTCAAAACCACATGCCAAACACTGTTACGATCTATGGAGTCATACTCCTATAACATAGCATCAACCCAAATTGGCTACTGCACTGCTACCTCAAAGGAATATGGCTCGGTCTCAACACATTCCCTAGCAAGGGCCATGTATCCAGTGTACCTCTCAAGTGACCTCCTCAGTCTGCGTTGAGAATATGGTACTCCCACATTCTCTCTCGCATCCTCCAAAAATCTGTCAGCTTCTCTTGTGTGCTTCCGTCCATCTCTAGAAGACTCTAGTTGAGTGGATATATCCACTCTTGGAACCTCTGCATGCAGCTGCTCCACATCAATCTGAGGCTCCTCCTCCTTAGGAACCAAAAGTTCCTCCACGGCTTGTATTTGGAGCTCCCTCTCAAGGGAAACTCGCATGGCCTTCTGCTCATCAAACTTGAGATCTCTACAAACCACAGTCCTTTGACTGGTAGGCAAGTACACCTGATAGTTATGAGGTATATTAGTGTACCCCAAAATATCCCCAACTCTACTGTCGGCTCAAGCTTCTTCCATGCATCCTTTTTCACATGGGAATATGTCGATGAGCCAAAGATCCTGAAGTGACCCACATCTAGTCTCTTACCAGAGAGATCTTCCTCTGGTGTCTTCATCCCAAGTCTATGATGCGGGCTTCTATTCTACAAATAGACTGTTGTGTTGCATTCCTGAACCCACAAGTGAAGTGGTAGGCCTCGGTCATGCAAAATTTCTTGTGCTTCCCCTACAATAGTTTTGTTCTTCCTCTCGACCACCCCATTCTGCTGTGGGTTATGAGGTATCATCAACTCTCATTTAATTCCTTCCACTGCACAGAAGTCCTTATACTCTTGAGAGACGTATTCTCCACCATTTTCGCATCTCAAGGCCTTGATCTTCTTCCCTAACTCTTTCTCAACCAAAGCTTTGAACTAACAAAACTTTGTGAAGGTTTGGTCCTTCTTCTACATTAAATAAATCAAGCATTTACGAGAATCGTCATCAATGAAAATTACATAATACCTATGCTTCATTGTGGATTCCGTTGAGAATGGTCCACACACATCAGTATGAACTCGCTCTAAGATAGCCTTTGCTTTACTATCTCGATCATGAAAGGAAGACTTGGTGTACTTTCCAAAGTTACAACCTTTGCATACAGTGTCAACTTGCTCAATTTTATCTTTGGGAAGTCCTATAAATATCTGCTACATTATCTTCAAATCCCCATGATGCAAATGACCCTATCGCATGTGCCACAACTTGCCAATGTCTTGGCTTTGTACCAATTCTGCTTTCGTACTTAATGTTGCACAATCATCTACCTCTAGTTTATAGAGATTCTTCACCTGAATCCCTATCCTCTTAGTCTGACCCATGGCTATGTGTCATAGGAACGCCTTTCCTTTACTGAAGACAACATCGTAGCCTTTGTCCTCCATCATCATGACCGATACCAAGTTATTCTTCAGTCCAGGCACATACTTTACATCTATCAAGGTGATAGGAGCTCCATGCTCCCTCTAAAAAGCAACCGTGCCCACTCCTGAAACACTATACCTTCCGTCATCACCCATCTCTATGTGCATCTTGAGGTCTTTCTCCTCCAAGACATCGAATAAAATTTTATCACTGGTCATGTGGAATGAGGGTCCACTATAAAGATACCAGACACAACCCATGATCAATGATACCATGCATGCAATGAGGGTAAAGTCCATTTCGAACTGAGAGGCTAATGCCCCACCTTCTGATCCTTTCGAGTATCTCTTCTTGGATTACTTTGATGGGCATTTAGTCACATAATATCCCATCTCAATTAAAATATGATATGAATTCAATTTGCACCTGCAATCTCAAACTTCAAGCTTCGAAGTCTATTCTCAGTATATTGCTTACAGCTCTGATAAACTTGGCTCTGATACCATGTAGAAAATATGTTGTAGGTTAACTCGATAATGCAATATAAATCAAAGCAGAATACTGTAACGTACTTCTACTATCAATTTGCGAAAGATTAAAGATTGACCTGAAATATATAACCAGAAGAAGAAGAATAAATGCACAATACACATGAAAATACTTTGGGGAAAGCCTCAGATAAAAACCACACTATCTGTATTATCATACAAGGTGGAAATACATAGGAATTATAGAAAGCCTTAGCTCTCAAAACAAGCCAACTATCAGTACAATCCTCACAAATTCTCACATGCAATCCTAGATTCTCTCAAGCCTTATTCTCTGCCCTCCAAGCTCCTATTTCCTTGCATTGTTCCTTTGGGATGATTCTCCTTCAACCAAGTGGAAAACCTCTTCTACCCAGTGGATGATCACCTGATCTCACACATTGTTAGAACTGCACAATTCTCAAGGAATGATTCCTTTTGTATGCATGAGTTTTCTTTATAAGAAAACACATGGAACTAATAGTACATTGTCCTTGACTTTAATCTCAACTGGGTCTTTCTCAGAATCGACATGCATGAGTTTCTGATGAGGGAATCTTCAGTTGACTGGACTACACTAGTTGAGTGCATGTATGCATCAACTGACTGTTAACTCTCTATTAGTTCCTCAAACAATTTGGAACTAATTTAACTGGACTTAACTCAGTGAACTGGGCTAACTAATTACAACTCAAATATAACTCAATCTTATCTCCTTAATTTAAGGGATAACTCTTGCATGACTTCAGAAAGTCTTCTAACATGAATTTCTCCAACTAATTAAGTCAAAATAACTTAATTAATTATTTCCAAGTAGCTGCTAAGACTAAATTCGATTTTAATTCACAATTTAATTCAAGGACAAATTAAATTGATATATTCTTGTTGCCACATTTCAATAGTTCAAACACTAGTTCAAATTGTAGAATCTAAGATCTAATCATTAAGAAGAAAACTAAAACTTCCTGCGAGTAAACATGTCTTCGCTCTAGAATTGGCTCAAATAAAAATAGAGAAAGAAACTATGACTCATGAATTTTTGAAAAGTAATAAGGAAGTGGCAAGCCTTAAAGAGCTCAATCTAGAACTACAATGGAAGATAGATAAACATGTATGCATGATTGTAGTACAACCTGACTCCGAAGATCCCACTGAAAAACTCACCAGAGTTATGACAAATTTGAAAATTTCAGAGGATGAATTGAAGAAGATACAAAAGAATCTAGGTAATACTAAGGAACAATTAAAACATAAAGAGAGACAATTGAACATGGCTAGAGAAAATTCATCATAACATCACAAGAACTATGAGTTAGCCCGTGATGAAGTGAATGAATTAAAAGATAAATGTAAGGGAAATATGTCTCTTATTCAAGAAAGAGAGATCATCTAGAATTCCATTATTCAATAGGTGAAATCAGTTTGGGATCATATGATAGTCATGGACGAGGAGAAAGAAATGTTTAGATATCTTGAATCTATTATCCTCACTAACAAAGACAAATCACAATAGAGCGCACAGTTGGAAAAGATGATGATTGATTTCATAAATTCCAAGTCCTATATGAAGTTGAGAGCAAGGGATATTGAAGAAAGAACATCCATTGTCTAAGAAATAAATAAAATGGTGAAAAAAATATTTACAGGAAGAATGCAGAGGGAAAACTAGTAGAATTCAAGGAGTAAGTGTCGAATTTCAATACCAATTTCGACAAAAGAGTTAGAGAAGGATTACCTTCATGTTGGGATCAATAAGGAAATATCATCCCTTGAGAAACATATGAAACATTGTTATTGGAAGCTAAGAGTAAGATAAATGTTTCCTATGTAAGAACAACAATTCTGAAGGGTTCAATAATTGTGAATTACTTTCATATGGATTTTCAATTGTTGTGGCTAATTAAAACCCCGTTTTCTATGAAACCAAAATATAGTAGGGAAACTAATATAAGGATGGCATACAATAGACTCATACAATTCCCAATTCCTAACCTAGCACTACGGAAGAAATGTCGAGATTTAATATCACCCCCAAAGGTTAGAGTGGTGGAACTTGGATTCTCATCAAGCGAGCTTGCACAAGAGTCACAAGTTATTGAATAATAACAATGCACATATTTTTTAAATTGAGGAAATATGACACTTTGTAATTTAAAAGGTAAAATAGTTTAGTTTTTGAATTTGGTTTTGTTAAGTCCTCATAAGGATCGAATAAGTTAGATACATTGTTGACATAGTTTGATAGTTAATAGTTTGTAACTATTTCTAGTGTAAGATTTCTCTAAAAAGAGATGGACGGACCAGTTTTGGGGTTCCAAATTTTGGCCTCTGAGCGTAAATCTTGTGTAATGTACTAGAACTTTCTTGGAGAACTAATAAAATTTATGGGTGATTCTAACTCTCTTTTGGGCATTATAAGTGTTATTTCTTTTAATATAAGTCATTATCTGTTATTCTTCCTTTGAGAATGTGTAAAGAAGCTTGCTATTTATTTTCATTAAACATATTTAATTTTCTTCAAATAACTTACAATACATGTGCATCTTTAATTAAAATAACCTTAAAATGTTTTGCATATTTTCATGCTTTCAATTCTTTAATCTGTCATGGTTTTTGTTAAAATTTGCAAAGGAATATTTTGTTACTCCAACTTTCTATTTGAAATGTTTCATTGTTTCATTCTTTCACCCTACTATTACTTCGAAAATCATTTTCATAGACAACATGACCATCTAGGAGGGTGTGTCCTTTCTCCAAGAGTTATTCCTACATTACATGTTCATAAAAGATCTATGGGCAACTATGTATGGGATATTAAACAGAGTTTTCATATTTTTGCATAGATGTCCGAAGCACTGACCTCTTCTCAGCCAAAGGTTGTCTCTAGGGTAACAACACCAAATATCATTGTTGGGATACCAAATTAACATAAAATTTCACTCCATTTTCACCTTTATCCTCGTTTTGTCACCTCATTTCATCATATTATCATTACATAAACCTATATTTCCATTACCATATGAGTTTATATTTTCATTTTCCAAAGTTATTAATTTCATGTATTTAGAGTGTATTTATGATTAAAAGTTAGAGAAATAACATGTATTTTCTTATACTTAAAAGTGGCTTGAGTTTGATGACATGTGTAGATCATTTGGAAGCTTCCAAGGCACCCTTATGTGGCCTTCCAAGATCAAATTCGAATTTCAACTCAAGAGGTGGACCATAGTCCAAGGAGAAAGATCATGGAGATTTTGATGTGTCATGGGATTTGTATCTAGTATTTAGGGTTAAGTTGAGACAAGTATGAGACTAGTAGATATTTAAGGGATCTACATTTATCGAGTAGATATCCCTAATTCATGTATAAATAAGAGGAGCATCCTTCAAAGGAAAAGAAGGAGAGAACAATTATTAGTTATTCATTAGCACCATATTTATGATTGTTCATTCAACATGAATAATTCATTTTCTCCAAATCATGAGTTATGAGTGTTGTTTGATTCTTAAGATGTGATAGTTGTTCATGTGTGGTCATTGAGGAATGGAAGGATCCCCATATTGAGATAAGTACACTTTGTTGTAGATTAATGTTGTGAATATACTAATTTTAATTATGATGTTCATATTATTTCTTTGTTGTAAATACTTGTAGATAATTTCAGTATGAATTCATGTTATGGCCATGTTTTTGTTGTGTGAAGGTTGATCTCCTTTCAGTAGCTAATTTTTATGTGAGAAGGACAACCAAGATCTCCTAAGTTAGGAGTCTCTTCTCCATGAGCTAGACAAAACTGAAACAAGATTTACTTTCTCATATGCTTTCTTAGATTACATTTATGTGAAGATTGATTTCCTTTCAGTAGCTACTTTTATGTGAGAAGGACAACCAGGATCTCCTCAGTTAGGAGACTCTTCTCCACGAGCTAAGAACTGAGCTGAAAACAATATTTACCTGCTTTCATTTCTTTCCTGCTTTCTTAGATGTTTGGAAATGTTATTATAGAAAGATTGTAAGAGGACAATCAGGACTCTTGAACAAGAGACTCTTCTCTATCTTCTAAAGTAAAATAATTCCATTGATCAAACATTTTTATGCTTTTATAAAATAGATCTGATAGTTTAGATTTGTAATATGCATTTCCATTCTAAACAAACTTCCTACACCTATTTCATCTGAGGTCCCATATATTTTGGTTTGCTTCTAAGCTTACGAAAACCCCAGGTTGACAAATTAAATGACAAGGATTTAACAGACAATTAAACGCCCAACATTTCTGCGTCGATGCCGGGGATGCAAACTTAGATGTCAATTAGTTAGGAAGATTGTTTAGGAATAATTTTTGTTTAGGATCACTTAGGGTTAATTGCATTTAGGAATTTTCATTTAAGTTTATTCTCATATAAAAAAACATATAAATAGAACACAAATAAGAAACCCACATTCATTAAAAAAAAAAAACAATAAAAATCCATATGTATATATGGAATAACAATGAGTATAAGTTTGGAACAACTTGCTCAGATCCTAGCAAGTGTCAGGATCTCCTCTTCTTGAGAAGAAGAGATATCGACAACGACCAAAAGTTTAACTACTCCTCTAGAAGAAAACAATTAACATTCGAAGAAACCTGTATATCTAACAATGAACAATTATTTGAACAGGAGATTGAGGAGGACAAAAGGAAGTTGCAGCATGATCTGAATGAGAGTGGAAATCACACCTATGAAAGCCTTATCGAAAGGTGGTTTCAATGGTTTCAAACAAGTACGAGGTTAGATCAATTTCGTTTTTGTTTTTATTTCATTAAATCACACTCACAAAAACTAGATTCGATCATCCTTGTATATTTTCATTTTAAATTTGCAAAATTGAAAATGAATATATTTTTACTACTATTGCGTGAATGGTTACATTGGAAATTTAATTACACATAATAGTTTGCAATTTCAATTAGTATAGAATAGGTAGGATGATATTTTCATTTCAAATAAGTATGCTCTCCTCCTATGTTTTTGCACAATCTCGAGGATCAGAAAGTAGGATGTTTATAAATGTTTTCAGGGTTGCAACATATTTATCTCTGTTTGCTAAAAAAAAAAATTCATCCTAAATCAATAAAAATTTCTAGATTGTTTTAGGGTTAGTTCTTTTTAAAAGATTTTGATTTTTAAACAATATAAAAAAACTGAAAAAAATTAGAATAAAATTCAATTTTTTCTTAAAGATTTGATTTAACATAAAATAAAAATAATAATAATAATAATAATTTTTTTTTTTCCTTTTTTTTAAAATTCTATTTTTTTAAACAATCGAAAATAAATTTCATTTTTTTAATTTTTAGTCTTAATAACAAACACAAAATAAATAAATAAATAATTGCTTTAATATATATATATATATATATATATATATAATATATATAATATATATATATAATATATATATATATAATTATATATTATATATATTATATATTATATATATTATAGCAATTAATTTATTTTTTTTAGTTTTATTTAAATCAAAATAAAACCATTTATAAAAAAAAAAATTAAAAAAAAAAAAATCATTAGAAAAAATTTCATTTTTTTAATAGCAGTACAAAAAAATTTTAGTTTATGAAAAAAACAAACAAACAAATCAAAACAAATAAAAACAATAATAAAACAAATAAAAAATACAGAAAAGAAAAATAAAAAATCAAATTAATTAAAGAAAAAAAAATAAAAACAATTATAAAAAAATTCAAAATAATTAAAAACAAACAAATAAAGAAAAACCGAAACAATTAAAAAATTAAAAAATCATAAATCATAAAATTAAAATAAAATAAAAATAAAAAAAATATCAAAACAATTAAAAAAAACAAAAACAATTTAAAAAGAACATCAAAACAATTAAAAAAAAAACAAATAAAATAAAAATTAAAATTTTTGCAAATGGAGGTTCATAACTCTTGAAAACAATTTATACTTTCTTGGAATTACTTCAAAGAAACTTGTGCGCAAAGGCAAGAGGTAAATTTTATTTTATTTTATTTTGTTGCTAGCATTCATACTTGCATTTTATGTCCTTCAAAAAGCTCTCACAGTTTTCATGCATGATTTATACTAAGCTTTTACAGGTGCGCGACGATCCAAGTCCATGTAGATGTGATCTCTCAAAATCACATTCATTATTGAAAGCTTGAAGGAGTTAATTACAAATGTCATGACATTTGTCGCTACAAAGAAATATTCTGTGTCATGATATGTTACCCACAATTCTCCTTCAAAGCCTCATCAGTCATCCTTGTTAAAGTCCATTGATTCATTGCCTTATCCATCATGAGTTCATACATGTCTACATTTCTGAGTCGCATACATTCTTTCCTTCTTTTCAGTTCATCTTTTTCCCTCACAAATAAACCAACCATCTCTCTACATTGCCTTGCTTTCCTTTCCATAAAAAGTATTTAACCATAACATCTTGTATCTATAATCCTACCAATCATTTTGTACGAACATGTGTTGACTCATGTGGGATTCCTTAAGGCCCACCTTTCAACAAGTCTTGACCCATCGACCTCAGCACCTTATTTGGGACAAAGACTAGAGTCATTATTAGTACCTTGAGGCTTGCCTGCCCTAATGACAAGTCTTCTCGCCAACGAACAATGGGAATACAATAATGTCCCTTGTTTTTTGGATCTTGCAAGTGGCTCGACATCAACTCATTTATTTGCACTTTGCAAGCTGTACTTGGGTACCTTGGCACTTTTGACATTAATGGTGAGTTTGCCTTGCATTGGTTAATGACATTCATCAATGGTCGGTAATCCAATGACTTCTTTCCATGTTCGACATCGACACATTTATTCACATGGAAAAAATTGTACCACGATATGGGACGACAAGAAGACTATATGATTCACGAGCAGATTCAATAGTATTTTGTACTTTGGAACAAATTCAGTAGTAGTAATAAAGGATCCACATTCGCGACTTCATCCATCATATATGCAATGAAGACACAAATCACATTCTTGTATTCTTCATTCCATGATTTAGCAGCAGAAGCTACACTTTTCTACATATACACAATTTTTCCACTAAGGTAGGTAATGGTATGTTCTTTTCTAGCTTTTTATCAAACAATTCCTTTAATACTAAAATTATAATTTTTAGAAAATGTTTCACCGTGTTCATTCACACATGTAAACATTAAATTCCTTTAATACCGCATCGTAATATCGTTGCGATGTCGTTTAATTCCCTCTATTCCTGCCTTCGTGCAGGTTGCTTAGCTCTAGGGCTTGCAAGATGAGCCCTCTATTTTGTCCTTCTGTACCACTGCGAAAGGGTACGATCGACCTTTGCGCAATCCTAACCTACCGCTTAGGTACTTTCATGCTACTATGGTAGCATGCCATGCAGATTCCCCAAGTAGTCTAAGTGATTTTCTTATCTCATCAAATACTTAAAGTTAACACCATGTAAGAAAATATTCATAATTGCGTTCAATTATTAAATGTAATTGCATTCATCTGCACATCATTTATGCATAATAAAGGAAATTCATACATAAAATATCCAAACAGATCAACAAAACAAAGACACAGAAATTACAGAATATCTTTCTTTTTTAATATCTTCCAAGTATTTACAGACTCTATCCACCCTACGCACACAGTTGCAAGGATCTGCACACTCAGATATGGACTTCTATCCTAGGCCTCTGCGCACTCAGCTGCAGATCCTCTACCTACACTACAACCTAATACATAAACTTCTTGCTTCTAGGCTATGACTCCAATACATCGTGTGTCATTCTATGTTTTTTTAACTACTTAGAGCTTAGCTATTTTTATACAAATCCATGGTCTGTAGACCATGGGTAGATTTCTTACAGCCGACTTTACTTTACAAAACTAAGGGCAGACAACCCTTTTTAACACATAACACCTTCACGCTCCGCAACCACAAAATGTGGAGGCTTTAGAGTTATATTACAAAAATTGACTTAAACATGGGCTTTTAGCCCCAAAAATGTCCTTGGGGGATCCCTCACCCAACAGGCCCCCAACACAAACATCATAACTCGCTCTCCAGTCAATCGGTAGGCGTAGAGATCTTTGCATGAAGCCCATACAACTCAACCCATATGAGCGCTACCTCAGCCATGCACTAACCTTCCTCCTGCTTCACATCTTCCATTGTCTTCTTGGTCACTACTCTTGCACTGTTAGCCTGAAGCTTTTGTTGCGTCGCTTGCAAATTCGAAAGCTTGCCTTCAATATTTTCCAGTGTCTACATAAGCTTCCTCCAGCTAGGGCTTTAATCTCACCTTCAACACTACTTCCTTGTGCAGCACTGCATCCACTTGGTCCTTCAGCTGCTTGACCTCCTGCAGCTTGGCTAGCCTTTGTGTCAGCGCGATGGTTTGCGTTGTACCCTTAAATTCATCGTAGCATTGTTGTAGCTCACACACTTCCTTATCTAGCCTCTGTACATTTGGGTCCTCCTAAAAGCTTGTTAGGACCTCAAATGATTTCTCGAACAACTGTGTGCAGTCTGTTACTACACTTTTCACTACCGCGACAATCTCTATGACAACTATCACTGGCTGTTCCTTTACTTCCAGTGGTGTTGAAGGTTGAGCCCTCAATTGAAGCTCTGTGATCTGTAGGTTCAACTCCAGCTGAACCCATACCATCTCAGTCCAAGTGTCACACACCCCTGTGGCCAATTTGAGGATGTGGACCTTGACTAGCTCCTCCTCCGGAATGGCCAACTCTGGGACCATTCTACATGCCTCCTCAATGACCTGCATGATCTTCTTGCTCTGGTTTGCCACCTCGGTCTCAGTGGCGATGACACCATTTCTCTATAGGGCCTACTGTTCATTGTTGATTTGCTACTCACTGCTTACCCAAAGGGCACGATGCTCTCGGGCTCTCATTTCTCTAATTACTCCATCCTGCAAGAGGTGGATTGCTTTGTGTGAAAGTGCTGCCAGGTTTAGTCCAACTCCCTTCAAGGCATTGACAGTGAGCTTATCAGCCTCATTGTCCATGACCAATGCTCCATCTAGCATCACTATAGCACTGGAAGGCTTCGAGCGCAACATATTGACAACCTCTGGACTGCTGAAGGTCAAGCTAGTAGACATTGTACCAGCCTACGACGTGCGGGTCTGTAACTCCTATAACTCAGTTTTGATAACCCCTATTATGATGTGCAATTGCTGTTCAAATTGTTACATGGCCTTCGTGGTGACATCTCTGACTATGTCACCGATATCATGCAAGTCACCTTCCATCAGTGTGATAGGGTGTTGCTCTGTGTCTTCCTCTTCGGTCTCAGGCAAAGGTGACCACATGCCTTCATCAGAGCCACACTCTTTTTTGCCTTTCTGCTTACCTACCTGTTGTTCTGCTTGTTCTGTCTAGGCCTTCTCACCGACCTCCTTCTTCCTCCTCTTGATCAACTTCTACATTTTAAGCTTGGACTCATCCTTCTTCCTCCTCTTGATCAACTTCTACATTTTAAGCTTGGACTCATCCTTCTTCCTCCTCTTGATCAACTTCGACATTTTAAGCTTGGAATCCTCCTTCTTCTTCTGCGTAATGTACTTAATTCCAACCACTGCCAAGTCTGTGTTAGCACGCCACTCTTCCAGCCATTGATTGAGAACCGCATCGATGGCGTCATCTGTGGCCATGTATGGCAAGTCATACCACTTCTGCGCAGGGTACTTCTGTGCCTTGATTGATACTCGATGGAAATCAACTTTAAACTTGGCATAGCTCTGCAGGTTAGCATACACTGTGGGCAACAATCATGACTTGCGATTGAAGTTCATCCTGATATTCATTTCCATCAAGATCCAAAAGATCTTGCCGTACCAAGCTCACTACACGTCCTTGGTTGCCCACAACGAAGCATACTTTGCTGCTTCAAGAAGGTCTGGCACGACCGAAGGGAATTGATACTCCTCTGGTAGTTCCCACTCTATTAGCACAATTGACAACAAGAGCCACATATAGTGGAATTTCTTGCTTTTCTCTTGAGCTTCATGGCAGTTTGCCACAAACTCTCCACGAAGGTAGTCCGACCAGTTAAACTAGACTCCTTCTGCGCACTACTATGCAAGCGCGATAACAGGCACTGATGCCTTGTAGGTGCGACACTTCCACATCATCTTCCTTGCAAGCATCTGCGTTGCTACCTTCATAGCGAGGTCATAGATGCTGGAGATAAGGTACCCACGTGACTTCTTCACCAGCTTGAATTTCTCCTTCATTGACTCTATGAGAGCTTGCTCACCACCCATGCTACCAAAGATCATCATTGGATTTTCACCTGAATATGGCAAGCATTATTCGGTGAATTAACATATCTGTGATGGGTCGCAGCTCCTTCAACCATAGACACCCATCATACACCAAGCACAATAGCTGCTTGATTACTAAAACTGTCACCGAGGTGTGGTTATAGTGCGGCACCCAGAGTAGGTTCAATGCTGTCATTCTCATATTTTTATCTATGATGCAGCGGATCAGTTGTTTGGTCACCAGGTGCAGGAACTTCTTGTGGTCCGCCAAGTCCCAGCCTTCAAGCTTCAGTATCGGCACTCGGGCCAAGCGCAGACCGTCGAAAGTAATTTCATATAGTAGCAAAGGGGTTTGTAGGGGAGTCTTACTCTCATCAATGTCCTTTATGACCTTGGACTTAGGCTTGCATGGAGGGACATACTTCGGCAACCATGTAATGGGGTCCGCACCCTGGGTTTCAACCTCCTCTACTTCAACCCGCACATCCTCATCGTCCATCGGGATATCTTTGATGTCTTCCTCCTCTGCCTCTAAGTTTATGGCCTTGCCCTGCTCCTGTGTAGTGGGCTTTGGTGGGTTTTGTCTTGGCAAGGCGTGCATCGATATGGAAGGGTTGCTTGCCCTTCTTGTCCTTCAAAGTCTCCTTAGTTGGAGTTTATTTCGGTGTCGGTGTTCTCGGGGATTTAGGGACCTCTGCCAAAACTTTGGCCACTTCTGGGGTAACTACTTTTGCCTCCATATCAATTTCCTGCACATTCTCATTAGCTGCCACTTCTTCGGTTTCCATAGCTTTTGCGCATGTCACCATGATGCTATTCAATAGTTCCTGTGTCTCCATTGACAATTGTTGAAATGCAAGGCTCGCTATCAGATCTGGAAAGAATTCATGGTTCATGTGCACCTGAGATCGCAACAACTCAATTCTCAAAATGCCAAGTGTTTTTCACTGGCATCCACTTGTAATTTAGAGGGCATTTCGAATTCAAATCCAACTGTTCTCCCCAAAATCGGTTCATTAATGCCGGATTGTAGGAAGATTTTCAAGGATCTAAGCCATAAATTTTGTCTTAAATGTCGGTTGCCCACTCCATTTGGCCTCACTTCTACCCTCTTTTCATGAACAGTGACTTTAACGGTCACTTTCCAGCCAACCTGCGTGATTTCTCCCTAGGTAGCAGAGCTACCTCCGCACTATCGCAGACCCAGTGACACTTCCTTGCTTCACACCATCCTCCAATCGTGCAGCTCCCCATCTCGGGTAGTGTAGTTTATAGTCCCACACCTATTTTCAGTTGCCTGGAGTGCTAAGACTATGCTACTTTAATTTAGTCACATGGACGGATTGCTGGTGTATAGCTTCAAGCAAATGCCATTCCCCTTTCCTAGGAAGGGTTCTCCATTCAATTTTATCAGTTGTACTGCTCCTCCATTGGTAATATACTTAATGACATAAGGCCCTAACTAGTGCATCCTGAACTTCCCTAGAAATTTATCAAACTTACTATCATATAACAAAACCTGGTCATTTACCTTAAATGAGCACAACTTAATGTGTCGATCATGCCATGCCTTCTCGCGCTGCTTTTGGACCTATTGGTGAAATCCAGCTAAAAATTATTTCCTCCTCCAGTTCATCCAACTGGGCGAGCCTCTCTTCTAGGGCTCTGTGATCCATCATACATGTTAGTGCTGCTATGTGTAGACTAGGCACGATATTTTCCATAGGCATTATCGCTTCAACCCCATAGACAAACCTAAAGGGGGTTTGTCGAGTCAACTTCTTGCATGTCATTTGATAAGCCCATAATACTGCAGGTATGCGTACGTCCCAGTTACTTTGCTGAGCATTGCAAATCTTGATCAGCACATTTTCGAGCACTTTGTTGAATGCCTCCATTGTCTCATTAGCTTATGGGTGATAAGGTGTGCTCTTTTGGTGGTATACCTGAAATTCCTTCGTCAATGCACTGATCATCTCATTCAGGAAGTGCGTATCATGATGACTCATCAAGATCTTCAGACATACAAATCGCTTCAATACATGCTCAAAGAGGAACTTTGCAGTGGCTGTTCTTGTGCAATCTTTCACAGGCTATGCCTTTGCCCAACGAGTCAAATACTCCATTGCTATCATAATATACCTTGCTCCTGTCTTTCCTTGTGGCTGAATAGGTCCCACAAAATCTATCGCCCACTTCTCAAAGGGTTGCAACATCATCTGTGGATTCAAAGGCATCTCATCCCTCCACGATGGCATGCTAGTCCTTTGACACACATCACACGCCTTGCAATATTATTTTGAGTCTTGATGAAGGGTTGTCCACCACAACCTTGCACATAGAATCTTCTGCGCAGTTCCTCTCCCTACATAATGGCCTCCCGCGGCATCGCCATGAGTGTCCATGAGGTTGCTACTTCTTTCAAACTTAGGTACATACAGTCGCAATATCCCATCATTCCCCATTTTGTACAGATGCCCAGCAATGACAGAAAAATCTGTCGCGCGCACCACTAATTCCTTCTTTTGCTGGACAATGTATCCTTCTGGTGCAGTTCTTGTTGTTAGGAAGTGTATTATATCCTTAAAATGACTATCTACAACACGTACTAGAAATAGTTGCATGTTAGGCAATCCTTCTTCCAAGTTAGTAGGTTCCTCCCCTGTTTCGATGCGCGACAAATGGTCTAGTCCCACATTCAATCATCTAGGCTTCACAACAACTTAAAAATCATACTCTCGGAACAATAAGAGCCACCTATAGATTCTCCCCCCCAACAAAGGCTTATTGACTAGGTACTTCATCGTGGAGTGATCTGTATACATCTTGACATGGCCTCCCAACAGGTAGTGCCTATACTTTTGGAGTGCATATACCATAGCTAGCCCTTCATGCCCAGTGGTGGAATAGTTATTCTCTGCTTTGGATAATATTCGACTTACGAACACAATAAGATGGTCCAAGCCTTCTCCACTAGCCTATGTTAGTACTGCTCCCATCACTATACTTGATGCATCGACATGTACATGAAACTTGTTTTTCGAGTTCGGGAAGACTAGAATCAACACGATGTCCATCTTTTCTTTCAATATATCTAAGCTCTTCTTGCAATCATCGTTCCAGTAGAATGTGACATCCTTCTTCAACAATTTCTCCATAGGCCCGATGATTTGGGCATAGCCTTTGATAAACTTTCTGTAATATCTTGTATGT
Organism: Pinus taeda; assembly: GCA_000404065.3. Taxonomy (NCBI): domain Eukaryota; kingdom Viridiplantae; phylum Streptophyta; class Pinopsida; order Pinales; family Pinaceae; genus Pinus; species Pinus taeda. The sequence continues at coordinate 163,783 of APFE030866894.1, forward strand.
CCTAGAGTAGTGCACAACTATTTCGCACTCCTCGGTGCTTCCAAGTTCAATATCACTGCTACCTTCATAGGATCTACCATCATTCCCTGTCTGCAAACCACATGCCCCAACAGGGTCCCAAAAGTAACACAAAAAAGACACTTTTTGAGATTGAGCGCGATATGGTATCTTCGATATGTATCGAACATCAAGCACAAGCTTGCTACATGGCACTTAACCAACCCAAATACAGTCCAATCATCAAAATATACCTCCAGGAACTTACGAATAAATTCCTTAAATGTCACAACAACCACGTGCGAGAAGATTGCAGGTGCATTCTTCAATCCAAACGAAATTACAGTGTACTGAAAAAAACCCCACTCAGTTGCGAAGGTTGTCTTGATACTATCCTCCGATGCGATTTTGATTCGGTGGTACCTAGAGAACCCATCAGTGAAGGAATATGCTCCCTGACCACCTACATTGTCTTACACTTCATCAGTGAATGGAGTTGGGAAAGGATCATGCACACAAGCGTCATTCAGTTTTCTAAGATCCACGCATATCCTTATCTCATCCTTCTGCTTCTTCTCTTGCACCACCATTGGGCTTACCCAGTCAGATTCTTCCAAATGCTCGATGATACCTACCACGAGCATTTTGTCTAGCTCTAAGCAGACCTTCTCCTTATATTTTGGATTGAGACTTTAGGGTCTTTGCTTAACTGGCTTAGGGTCAGGTTTCAATGTAATCTTCATCATACCTATGTCCCTAATTATCCCCTTCAGATCCATAAAATTGGTAGGGAATAGGTCCTAATATTCGCAGAGTAATTCAGCGACCTTATCCACCATCGCATCATCCCAGTAGTCTCCAATCTTTGCGAATTTTGGTTCTACCTCGGTACCAATGTTCACTTGTTTCGTTTTCAACGACGCGATTATATCAGGGTTCTCAATCTGTGGTCATTTAACCTCACGGTGACCTTCTGTTTCTAGAATGTTAATTTTATGTGGATCCTCATCTTCTTCCTCACTGGTCATGTGACAACACTCCAACGGTTACTTATCTGAATAACCCACTCAGGCTGAACCAATTCCAAACGATCCTGTGGTATTCAAAAGATAGCTGCTTTCACTTCTTGTAATGCCTCATCAATATAGTCAAACCCATCCTCAAAACTGAATGTCATCATGAATCCCTCGTGCAGGATATCCCACTCACCTATCCCATGGTGGAGCTTAGGTTCTACATACCAGCTCATCAAGACGATATCCATGGTGTGATAGAAAAAATGCACCCATTCAAGTTGGGGCTTTTCTCCAGAAGCCTGGGTCCATTTGGCCAAGAGCAAGTGCAGATCATCCTGCCCATCATACTTGTATGTCAATCGCACCTTAGGCTTTATAAATTGTGTTCTCATCATCCTCCTATATTCGTGCCAATTATCAAAGGTTCCTTTATGCATACCCCACCATCTTGCGAGTGTAGCACACAGTGGCCAGTCCACCGCCTAAAAGTGCTACTTTTCTGGTATCTCCCTTTCAAATGCATCCAAAAATATATCTACCTCATTCAGACCATCATAAGTAGGAAGATTTCTTACCTCTGACGACACACAGTGGAACGATCGGGTCATCATGTTGCAATTCAACGTAGTTACTTCATGTAACCGATTCTGCCAGCTTTTTGTTTCTTCATTGGAGTCTGAAGTACAGGAAATCTCACGATTCCATGTAATCCATCCATCTAATGTGGGGTTCACCCAATCTTGGTCTCATGCTGTTATCTTATAGATACAATCCAGATCGTCATCACTCTCATAATTTCGGACTACATCAGTATAGCATGATGCTTCAGTAGGATCAAGGGGTACTATTACACGTAGCAATTTCTTCTCAAAGATCATCTTTCACTTCTTTAGATTGATTACCTCATTCATATCAATAGCCGAGTCAATCCGCAAGAGTGCAGGATAGGGATTCTTATCATCCACTATCTCTATCACTTCAAAATCAACACGCACGCTTGCTCCCTCAATATCAGCTGCCCCATGGGGTTGGTCTTCTCCTTATTGGACATCCTTAGCTGAATCAGAGACCATTGCAGTGTGGGTCTCCCCATTCTTTCCTAAGTCTGCTTGATCCATCTCATACTCTCCTATCTACGTGGTCAGCCTCATCTCCTGTCCCGCCCTTGTTTTATGCTTGCCAATATTTCGTGCTATTCACGACTCACCTGATGTGGTTCCAACACATCTATTGATGACCTCTTGTAACCCTTTCATAACCTTACTATCGCGCAATAACTTCATACAGGTCTCTAGGAAAGTTGTGAGCATAGAGGGGTCCATCTTTTGTTCGGGCTTATCCTTGCTTCCTAAGGTGGAGGCCTCAGTGAAACTCTTCTTAGCTTCCATGAAGGTTTCACGTGCACGCTCCAAATTAAACTTAGCCTCCTTCATCGGAGCTTTGCGAACCCATATACTGTCTTCTTGTTGTTTCCCCTTGTCAGCTCCTGTTGTGATTCCACTTCTGAGAACTATATTTACATTTGGATCCTCTTTGCGTGGCTTAGACCTCATCATCTATAGGTTCTGAGTTGGCGGAGGTGGTAGCACCCCTTTGTCACGTATCCTAGCTATCAGCGTAGGACAGTCTTCCATTCATGATCAAACAGCGTGCAATACTTGCAGGACGGATGTGTTGGATTAGTGCAATCATGGGCATAGTGACCTAGTCCTCCACAATTGTAGTAAATCAACTTTCCTTGACCTCTACTAGGTCCTCCTCTGCCTCGGCCTCTTCTGCACCCCTCAAATCCTGTTCGTGCCATTCCTACGTGCTAGTTGAGGGTTGCATTCCGGCCTGAACCCTATAGGCAAGAGTTCTATCCATCATCAATTCATAGCTTCTGCAAGTATGCTCATCATGCCCTACTGACCTACAAAAGTTGCATAACAGTTGTTGTGGTATCTATACATTTTGTAACAAGTGACAGTTTTCCATGGCATGTTTTCCGGCTACCTAACAGATAATGCACCATAATTCAGGCCCCACGCTAGGTCCTACTTGAGCTTTTGGCCTTCAATGCATCGGTCTCCCTCCTGCAATATAGTTTGCAAAGACCAGGAAATGGTCCTTGTCATGCCTCTGTCTCTTACATTTCAAGCACCATACCTCCTCGTCCAGCTCCAGTCAAAATGTCTTTTCCTACTTCAAATTTTGCATCTCAAGGCACAGATTCTTCATCTGTGCATGGATCTGTTGAACTCCTAGATTTGGATCTTGCATTAGAATTTCATGTAGTCTCATGGAAATCTCCAAGGCCTCCGCCTGAGTGGTTATCTTATGTTGTGACAGTGCATCCCTTAAGTGTGGCAGGAGCAAAGCAAGAAACCACTTGCGATGTTGTCCATTCGTTAGGTTCATGTTGGCTTCACAGATTGTACATTTCAACATCTGATCTAGTTCCCAAGGTGTCTCGCTTGGTTGCATCACGATTTCCTTGAATCCCAAAATCGACTGTGCCTCAGACTTAGGCTTGTTGAATTCTTTATTCAGTGTTTTCTGGATGTCTGCCACTCCAGCATTCAGGTTATCATTAGAGTACTTAATATACTAGGTTAGCACGTGATATTGCAGACCACTAACCAGCGCCACCTTCTTTATATGATCATTTGTAACACCTTGAGCTTCCCACACAACCCTCACAATGAACTAGAATTGGTCCAGGTCCTCATTTCCCAAGCCTTTGAACAAAGACAACTTCACCGTATTTGCCATACTGAATTGTGGTGGGGGTGGAGGTGGTACGCGTGAAGTTGGAGGCGATGGTAGTGAGGTTGGAGGTGGTGAAGGCAGAGATGGTATTCGCGGAAATCCTTGTCTTATTAACTGGATAGCACTTCGCAGATAACTCTTCGCTATCTCTTCTTCATCACCACATGGAGGTGAAATCAATGGGCTATACTCTGGACCCTTTTTCCCTTCATTCCTGTAAGTTTTTCCACTTCGTGTAGTTTTGAAAATCAAGGTAGCTGCATAACCCATTTTTCACACAATAGCATTTTAATCCAGGTATTCAAATATTTTACGTACTTACCTCATGGTCCCTTGAAAAAATGCCGCTCCGCCTCGTTGTAGCTGACTGAAGTGTCGACCGCGAATTCAGTCACAAATCCTCCTATGACGTGGTCGAGCGAATGACCGACAATGCGGACGATCTTGTTCTTAGACGCTTCGAATTTCTGTATTAGCTTCAGGGTCTAAACAATAAGACTGTCAAGTTTCCACCTTCCTTGGCTATCTGCTAGCTTTGCGATCCACTTGTATTTCTCAATAGGGAAGGAGCAGAAAAAGATCTCGTGGATCTCTGTATATAGGTATCTGTCCAACCACTATTCGCTTGTCAATTGCAGGTTTCTATTCTCATGCGCCGTGAATTTGTGGATCTTCCTATCTAACCAGTCTCTGATCTCCTTCTTAGTTGGATTCTAGTGATACGACATCACACATCTCTTACGCAGATTACGGTCCCGGCAACGAAACCATTTGTTGGCTTGAGGGGGCTTAACCCATGTTCAGCGTTAAATAGCCAAATAAATCCCTACACTACTGGCCCTTTCATCATCAACCCGCGAAGCGTGGACCGGAGTCTCACCCGAAGTAGTATGGGGGGATGTCGGAACCAAGTTTCTCACCTTGAGATGGTTGTGGTGTCGTTTAATTCCCTCTACACCTGCCTTTGCGCAGGTCGCTTCACTCTAGGGCTTTCAATATGAACCCTCTATTCCGTCCTTCCATACCACTGCAAAAGGGTACAATCGACCTTCACGGAGCCCTAACTTGCTGCTCAGGTACTTTCGCACTGCTATAGTGGCGTGTCATGTAGATTCCTCAAGTATTCTAAGTGATTTGATTATCTCATCAAATACTTAAAGTTAACACCGCGTAAGCAGATATTCATAATTGCATTCAATTATTCAATGTAGTTGCATTCATTGGGGCATCATATAATCATAATAAAGGAAATTCATACATAAAATATCCAAACGCATCAACATAACAAAGACACAGAAATTGGAGAATATTTTTATTTAGTAATATCTTCCGAGTATTTACAGACTTTGTCCACCCTGCGCACATAGCTGCAAGGGGCCGCACACCTAGTTGTGGACTTCTACCCTAGGACTTTGCACACTCAGCTACGGAGGCTCTACCTATGCTACAACCCAAGACTTAGACTTTTTTCTTCCAAGCTATGACTCCATTACATGTTGTTTCATTCTATGTTTTTTTAACTACTTAGGGATTAGCTCTTTTTATACAAATCCATGGTCCGTGGACCATGGGTAGATCTCTTACAATCAACTTTACTTTACAAAACTACGGGTGGACTACCCCTTTTGACACATAACACCTTTGCGCTCCATGACCACAAAATGCGGAGTCTTTAGAATTATATTACAAAAATGGACTTAAACATGGGCTATTAGCCCCAAAACTATCCTTGGGGGATACCGTTCCCAACAAATATATATGAATTTCTTGAACATATCCTCATCAAGAGTTGCTTAATGGTATGTTATCAAGACCAATAAAAGATTTAAGAAGGTTGGCTTTATGAATTTGTAACAATAAAATAGTGGAAAAGTCATAGCTAACTTGTAGAACAAAAGATTGAAGAAGGATAAGAAATCTCAAGACAAGCAATCCAAACTGAAAGTAAAGAAAAGTAATAGAAAATATAAGAAGGATACTAGAAAATGTTGTGAGCTCCATAAGAGGTAAGTTGGAAACATAGTGATAAATTTTTCTTCAAGTAGTCATTGTTAGCTAAGGTGAAAGACTAAAAAATAAATTCTAGCTTAGACTATAGTTCATTGATAGATTCAAAGGGAAAATAAATCATCGATGTGGAATCTAGTATTGTCACTGCTATCACAAAGGTGTAGGCAAAGGAACTAGAAAAGTCTAAGGAAAGTGATCTCCTCTTCCACTAATATATTGTTTAAGGGGATTCCACCAAATTACATTATTGATACTAAGAGCTAGAAGAGATAGATATTAGAAGAAGTCATAAAGAGGTTGAAAATGTCGATGATATTGTATCCCTAACCATAAACCAATGACTGGTTCAGCCATGGTTAGGAAATTCATGTTAGTTGGAAATATGACATATATTATGACATTAATCTCTTCAAACTTGAAATACTCTATGAGGTTGGCCCATTTGAGTTTTCTAACCATCTCTTATGAAAACTATATATGTGGAAACATAATGTTTTGTATGAATCTAGGACACTATTAGGCCCTATAGTTTTATTGTTAATCTAGAGAGTTAAATCTATCTGGCACCAATAGTAGTTTTCATACCATAATCTCTTTGATATTATCAAATTAGTATAGGAAGGCAAGCCCTCAAATGGGGAAATTTTTCCTCTTCATGATTTCATTGGAAGGTGAATGAAAGTTTATTGTGACCAATAAAGTTCTTTTGCAAGGTATCTCTACATAGAAAAATAGGCGGAGAAGATATGTAAGACTATAGATATATTTCCACCTCCACTATAGATTTATCTCTACAATATCAAGTAAATAGTGAAATTGATTTGATAAATGATTCCTCTTTACCTAATAACCTTTTATATAAATTATCTATTCAAAAGAAAGAAGAATTAAAACTTTAGTTTCAAGAGATAATCAAAAGGAACACACTCAATCAAGCTCCTGATCTTTACAAGAGCCCAATTGTTTAGTGCAGAAGTAATATGGGACATGGGGATTTTGTATTGGTTATAGGGACTAGAAAAAATTACAATCAAGAACTAGTATCTAAGTCTCTAAATTACGGGTACCAAATTTTTTGATATGATTAATTTGAAAGCGTCTATCACTAAGTGCTAGTTGAGCTAAATTATTTTTAGAAGATAGGCTTCTAATGCCACAAAAGGACTCTTTGAGAGTTGGACTTTCCTTTTCTACTTTATGAATTCCCCAACAATGTTTATGAGGATTATGGATAGTATCTTGTGGCCATTCATAAATTCCTTTTTGCACTAATACAATATCAGGTCATAGAAAAACTACTTTTCAATACTCTAGTCCATTCTCCTTTGGATAATGTTTTTGTTGATGCACATTATGTTTTTTCTTTCGAAACTTGTTTTGATTTTGCATTGTGATAAGACATTTTAAAATACTGTATTTTCCCTTTATTCCTTCCTGTGTTGATGTTGCACGATTTTTGCATCATAGTTGCATCTATAGAATATTTAGTGAAACATGGGTGCAATAGGTGCATGATTTGTGCCAAGATAGCAATTTATTCATAAATCTATAATTTCTGATTAAAGTTGATTTCTTATCACGATATTGTATTTGATAGAAAAACTACATGTTATGATTTTTTTCGTATTTGCACACAATTACCATTTTTTCACAGTGTCACACATAATGTATCAACTATATTAGATCAATGGATACTACATGAATTTCTATGATAATGACAACATAATCATATTTTTGTTATTCATATCTTGAAAAAATATGATTTGTTTGAAAGGAAGCTTATTAAATTCTCATTTAAATCAAGTGTGTATGTTTTAACCCTATACGGTTAATTATTGCAAATAGGTTCTTAATAAAACATAAAAGATATAATGGAAAACACACCCATCAACATAGATTTTTTACCCTAGAAACGAAAACCATCAAACAAGAAATAGTTTTTAGTAGATTAATCTTTACAATATTACAATGCAAAATGTATATACTATAGTTTCCATAGACCACCATTCTGTTTTATTTTGATTAGAATAAAGCCATAGTTCCTTAACCAAAGTTAAAAAACCATGGAATAAGCCACCGTGCATTGGAAAAATGAAAACGGAAAAAATTGTGCATAAAAAATGGCCAATGTGGATGTACCTGAATGAGGGGGAATCCTTTGCATATTTTTTTAGCTGGGTGAGGATAGGGGTGGTGATATTGTGTAATTTTTTTCTCTCTAGCAGGTTATATCAGTATCTACTACATTTCATCTCTAGTGAGATGAATTTGGGGAAGTTTTCGAACCAGTGACTCACCACTTCTAGAAGGCACCAGAAATTTAGGAACACCTATGTGGTTGAGGTCTTTCGATGCCACAAAACTTGATTTGGTGAACATTATGGATAATGTGTTGTCCTTGATGGAAACCTGCCTGAAAAATATGTCCTTGGTATCAACTTGGTTATAATATGATCATTATATAACTGTTAGAGATGACATGATTGATGATACAAATGTTACAATGACCATGATGATTATAGAAATTTAGAGATGACATGATTGATGGTACAAATGTTACAAAAGAATTGGAAGAGCATTAACAACTCAGTTGCAAAATGCATGAAAAATGTGAAGTTTGAAAAGTATATGTGACACCTTGTGAAGAAGGGTCGCGTACATAAGAAAGTTTTTTGAACAAAAGATGTGTAAAGAATCCAAACCATGGAAAAAAGGAAACTAGTAGCTATTACGATTGTAATTTCCCATAGTATTTTGTCGACAATGTCTATTTGATCTCATCTACAATTATTAACAACATTACCAAAGGGGTTTCCTAGGGTATTAGAAAAGGGAAAATCTATATAAGGAAATGGAGATCAAGAAGTTTAGTGTGCAATGTAATTAAACATTATTGTGTGATATGATTTGGAATAGGTGTGCACTAGGGAGCAAGGATAAGGTTCATATCTAAAATATATGAAAGTTTAAGGATATGCTTGATTGATCTATATATTTTAAGTAGCTAAAATTGTAGGATATGTGATTATAACAGTGTTATGATCTAAATATGATTGCTAAGATCTATGATTTTCTGACAGTATGTGCAAAAATAATTGTATTTGAGATGGGTTGTGTTTTTAGAAATGATCTGATTTAGTGATTTAAGATCTCATGTAGGTCTTCTTCGTATTAGCCATGTATACATTATGAGATAATATGTTTAGTATATTGAAATATATAGGTGGATTTTATACATGGGTAGTGCGTATAGATGTCGATCTTCTTAATTGAAGTCACTTATGTGTTCTAGGGTTTGTAATTGTTGCTTGGTGATGACAATTGATAAAGCCTATAATATTTTTTGTTGTTCGTCAATGATGTCTTGATTAGAATGGTCTACGTTTAACTAACAATGTGGATTGGATTGATTTGGTTATGGCTTGGTATATTGATGAGTGATTATGTTGCATTGTGATTGGGTATTCAATGAGTCAATATTATTATATCTATGATTAGTTGTTGTTGTGACTAAGTATTTAACTGATTTAGTGGTTGATACAGTGATTCAGTTTGACAATGTTTTAGTATTTAGTGATTTGATATTTATGCATAAGTTTTATGCAATGGAAGCATGTATATACGTGGGTATGCTTCAGAAAATTCACATATATATTATAAGGTTAATTTGATCTGGGTTTGTAATGACTACATATTAGTTTTTTGTTGATGATAGTGTGGGTATTAAAATGATTGGTTGATTAGTATCATTGATAGGTTGATTGGTATCATGGTATTGGGCATATTGTTGGGTGTGGGTCTAGCTTGAAAATATGATGAAAGGTGGCCTGCATGTTGTAATTATTTGAGTCAAGGAGATCCAGTATGAAATATTGTGAAATATGGTCCATGAGGTGTTGAGGGTTGTAGCCTTTAGTGAGGGGGTAGGAGGCCCCTACTCGTCGGAGCCAGTAAACACGATTAGGGGGTTATATCTCCCTTCCAGTTGGTGTTAGAGAATGAGTGGAGGTTGTAGACTCCTAAAAGTGAGTGCCTGCATACTAGAAAGAGTATGGACCAGTACAATACCATGATATAATAAATTATTTTTCATTCAAATAAGAGAAGAATAAAGAGACGACAACAATGGTGGTTTTCTCCCACATTGGGTTTCCACTTAAAATATCGGTGTCCATATGTGTTGATGTGTTTCTTATGTTTTGTGATTTATCTCTTTTTTTTTGCATACTAAATGGCTAATGAACTAATAACGAACTGATTAAGTTAAACATTTGATGGAATTTATGAAAATTAAGTAAACTAGATATACACAGGTTTAATTCACTAAAGGCATGTAGACACACGGGTTGTATGACTATGTTTTTTATGCTATAACACCCCCCAAAATTTTGCCTTACACTAATTTCAGAGCCTTCCTTGGTCTTGTACATTGATTTCACAAAAATCAAATCTTATTTCATGAGCTTCCTTGAAGTATTTTGTTCCATTTTGCATGTTGGGTAAACTGTCGTCTTTTGGCATGATTGGTTGTCGCACAATGTGTACAAGCCTATTCTGATGGTTTCAAGGGTCTATATTTGTGTATATGATTTTTTCTAACTATGTAAACACCTGTCACACTCATTCAAAAAGTTTTGAGCACTATCACACAAGTGTCGTCACGGTCATCTCAACGTTTATCTTAAGTGTCACACTTGTCATAAATGGTCATAAAGTGGTCACACAGAGGGAAATGCATTATTCTTGTTTCATGGGTGTTCTATGTTGTTGTGTTTCCAATTATTCTAAGTGTGAGGTCATATTTGAAGTCTTATCACTCTTCACATCAGTCTAACTGGTCTTACACTTAACCATTTCTGAGAAGGGTTCCCGAACAAATAACTTGGCTTCACCCGACCTCCGTGAACTGCGCACTATACAAATCCAACCCTCTAGCTAAGGCCTCATCTCTTAACACTGCACAATGCACAATTTCTGCCTCCCAAAACAGTTGCACTACATAGTTCCTATTCCCAAGCTTCAGCCTTGGCCTCCTGAATTGTGCAATCATTCCTCCCGGCTGGGATTTCACTGCACACTACGCAATCACAAGCCTCAAGATCATCCCCTAAGCCTCTAAATGGTGAAATTGTGTAGCAACCCTACCTCCCTTGTCTCCAAAAACTATGTAGTGTGTCCTCTCAGTGCTCATTCCCTCAGCCTGCCCCACTAGCTTCCAAAACTACACAGTCTTGTTCTCTAGTCTTGCCTGAACTACGCATTGTGCAGCCTCAGAGCTCAGGATTTTCTGCTAGATGCTAGAACCGTGCACTATGTAGTAATTGAGCCCTCTTTCTTGACCTTTCACCTAGTTGTGACTCAACTAATGGATCAAAACACATTATCTTAGACTAGGGGGTTTCAAACTGATGTCGTCTCATCATGAACAAATTGTAGACGCAAGTACTCTATCACACCATGGCAACATGATGAAGAAAGAGATGAAGGAGTGAAGCTTGGTGAAATACACACTCGTAGATAAATACATAGGCTAATAAATCAAGAGAATCAAAAGGGACATGGATTGGCGACTGCAACTGAAGACTTAAGATCATTGAAGATTCCTTATCACCAAGTCATACAAAGGTGAAAATAAGAAGCAGACACTCAACACTTAGCAATAGTAGTGGCTTGAAATTGACACATTATCATGCCAATGATGTAACATGTGTTTCGCAAATGTATTGTAAAGTGAAAGTCCAAAGGACATGTGTGGAATACGAAGAGCCATGTAAATTTGAAAAGCCATAGGAAGTCAAACAGTCATGAGGGTTGTCAATGAGTCACAAGGAAGAGGAAGAATCACCCCTTGGTTATATATACTCCCTGATAGTATGAGAGAAAGAATTTTCACCTTGGCTGCTCCCACAAAGCATTAGACATATAAGCTAGTTCTTTGAGGAGCAAAGAGTGGTACCAATCCTCCACTACTAGAGATAGTGATGTACATTGTGAACGTGTCTTGGAAATTTTACTTAATAAGAGAAGCCTTCAAGACCAACACATTCTTCATGCATGGATTATGAATATTTGTAAGACTATTCTATGTATGTTTGTATTTCATGTTTGCTTTCACATGTGCTGAGATAGTTCAACTATTTTGATTGTTTTAGTACTTATCCTATTGAGAATGTGTTGTAATGGTTTTTATTGTTGTCCCATCCTTTTTGGCTATTCCATGGGATATTAGACATATCATTCTTCATTTGTTGGTTGTAACGATTGTCGCATCCTCTATGGAATATTCTGTTGGATGTTAGATGAATCTTTCCAGTTCATTTTGTGTCTCTTCTTGGGTGGTACTGCTACCTCTCATTTAGAGGCTCACTTTTATCCCCTCATTGTAGTAGAAGAACCTTAACACATTTACAATTGAACACTCATCAGGCACACCTTCTTGCTTTTCGAAGGAACCATTACATCCCTCTCTCTTGCTGACAGTTAGAGACAAGGAAAATATTTAAGGATTTGACAACCAAGCCTTTATACCAGATTGGACTGATATACCAAATGGTGTGAGGCCTAATTGGGACTTGATATTTGGGAGATCCCTTGAATGTTGGCGAGTCTAGCACCATCAACATTTCTGATGCTAGAAGGAGGGTGGTCAAACATTTATGGTTGATAACCCACCAAACACAATCTTCCTTCCTCTGATCAAGGTAGTAACATTCCCAAACACTCCCCTATGTGCATTCTTGAATTTGGTAATTATTATTTGCTCGAGACTGCAAAACCTTACAAACTCACATACAAACAGCTCCCAACCATCCACCGCATCACCCAAAAATTTGCAGAGCTATTGGATTGATGCCTGAAATAGAAACTCTTCCATATTTTCCAAAGAAGAAACAAGCCACCCCTATTGGGATAGTGGTTTCAATAGTTGAATAGTTGGTTCTCACCACCCTTGAAGAGTTAGAACACTCTGAAAAAACACAAAAAACCATAACAACCTCCAACCTTCAATGGTGGTGGCAGTTTAAATGAAGTGCTCTAGAAGACTCTTTCTGTGAGTTGGGTGGAGAAGAAGAAGAAGAATAAGAAGACAAATTAGATTTTGAAAAAGAAGGGGAAGGCAATGAAGAATACATAGCATACCAAGATCTCGATTGGACAGGTGTGTTACACAAGATGTCAAGGCATCCAAAAAATGTCTTAACGAGTTATGACCCTGACAAAGCAGTAAAGACGGAGGATCATCTAGCCAAATTCTACCTACATTTGTAGATACTTGAGGTATGATATGATGGTGTTACATATAGACTATTTATGTGTACCTTAAATGGTAGAGCAACTATGTGGTATCATAGTCTTCCTCTGATTTCCATCTAGAACTGGAGGGGGTTTAAGAAAATTTTCCTTTATAAATTAATTGATGACAAGGCACCCTCCATGTTATTAAAAGAGATGGGCAGTATCAAGATGGAGAAAAAGGAAAAAGTGAAATATTTCAGTCAGATGTCTAACTACATTTTGAATAAATTATTAGCAAACACTAAATCTCATTACTCCAACACCAACGATTATTACACTTCTGCCTTGTCGACTAGCATTGCGTAGTTTGTAAAGAGAACTGTGAAACAAAATTTGATTGAAAATTATGAAGAGGCGATTGCGGTTGAAAAAAAATTGCATGTGATTGGAGTCATTTGAGACAATGAGCTAGCTAAGGACTCTAAATAAATGGGTGAAAGGTCTCAGGTATTTGTAAGAAAGGCCAAATAAAAAGAAACTATTGAGATTGAGATTTTGACTTGTACTACCAAGTCTCTGCAAATGAGATAGAAGAACATAAACAAAGGTCAAGCGAGACCACCGTGAGTATCAAGACTCCTAAGTTCAACCTTTTTAGAATGACTGCAAATTCTGGTAGTAGCAGTAACCAACCGACTAAGTCTGCGCAGAGCTCCAACATTGTATTGAATATTTAAACATGGGCATAGAAAAATACTATTCATACCATTAAGAACATCATTCAGAGAAAACATGCCCACAATGGAATCATGCCATGATCATTCTTGTTGTTAGGGTCCTATAATTTATTGTGGTCAATTGATGATTATTTGGTTATTTATTTTGGTAATTTACTGGTAAAGTTTAGCCTATGAATCACTAGGTGTCATAGCCTAAAGGTTTGTTTGTCCAAATGTGTGTAGTAGATGATTGAGTTTACAGTTTAAGAATGAGGTAATTTCAGCAGTGTTTGTATATAATAGATCAATTTAATCTAAATCCTCTTCATCAGTTTTTAGTTTAGTTTTGGTATCAATCAGTCTCTAGGAAAGTGCAAGCAACATGGTTTCATATTTGCAGATTAGAAGTTGATGAACTGAATCCATGCCCAACAGATTCAAGGCAACTGCTCTACTACAATTTTATCCTTATCCTGATAAAATTCCTTCCTTTAGACATCATTTCATCTAAAGCTTTCCATTGCTAAACCATGAAGTTTATGAGGTTTTTGTAAATATCTCTGAGTTATTTTTAAAAGGTTTTTATTTTAAATAAAATTTAATATTATAAAATATATATATTTTATTTTTATAAAATCATTTATTTAAATATTAAAACGTATGTTAGAAATAACAAAACGCAATATCTAAACTATATAAACAACATTTATTTTTCATTCCTCAGCCAAAGTGAAAAGCGAAAGTCAAATTCACTTTACGTCCTCACCCCACATTTAATACATTAATTTTCCCCAATGATAAAAGCCTTGAGTTATGTGCATATTTTCATCGACCGTAATTAATGAATTTTACGGGGCTCTGATGTAGCCCCTCCCTTGAAAAGTTGTTTTCACGTTTACCATTGTTTACAACTATCACCCCCTTGTTTATTTCGGACCCTCCTTCCTAAAATCATTTACTACATACCCCTTGAAAACATTAATTGTATTAATTTGAATATTATGATGTTTGGTAGGAAGGTAAATGGTTATGTTTGATTAATCTAATGGATTAATCAAATTTATCTAGAGTTGAAGTTTGGATTCTTCTGAATCTTTGGTGATATATTATAAAATGAATCTACAAATGAATAAAGTTGAGGTAAATCATGTACAAGTATGGGTAAATGCATTTATCAGCTACAGTGTAAAATGAACTTACAAGTACACGTAAAATGAATTTACAACTACAGGTTAAATGAATTCACGAGTTCAAGAAAATGAATTTACAAGAGCAATTAAAAAGAGACTGTTTCAATCATATGTTTATGAAACTAAAGTACAGGTGAGAAAAAATGAGATTCATGTAAGAGAGTTTTACGAGTAGGAGGTTAAGTTAAAACAATATTGACAAGTGTGAATTGAGGTTACTGGTGAAAGTAAATGGAGAAGTTAAAAATGAGTTTTTACAAAGAAGAAAAATATTTTTGTTTTTACTATGACATAAAGAGGAGAAATGTATGAGAAATGGAATTTGGATAAATACCTATCCAAATTAATTTTACAAGGGTAAAAGGAAAAATAAAAATACTTTACTACCCATGGAAAAATAAAATATGGTTTTTTAAAACCCATGGGAAGAGAAAACAAGCCATGGATTTACAAAATAATAGGTGGGTTTCAAAATCCATGGAAAGGGAAAACAACACATGGATTTGAAAACAAGATGCTTTATTAAATCATTCAAATGAATATGTTGAATATGGTTTTTTAAAACCCATGGGAAGAGAAAACAAGCCATGGATTTACAAAATAATAGGTGGGTTTCAAAATCCATGGAAAGGGAAAACAACACATGGATTTGAAAACAAGATGCTTTATTAAATCATTCAAATGAATATGTTGAAATTTTAATTACGAAATTCATCTATAGGTTTAATCAAAATATTTGGAAACATTATTCAATATATATATATTTTTTCCAAATATTTTGTGACAATAATGAAGTATTCAAAAGAAGATGAAATGAAAAAAATGATAGAAATAGAACTCAAAGGGACAACTAGTTAATGCAGATGATAGAGAAATCAGATTTAAGATGGCAGTTAGCAGATTTTGTGAAGGCAATTTCAAGCTTTTTTTAGATTTCAAGGGCATAGAGATATCATCAATCTAAGACACCTAGCAACAAAAGATTAGCAGATTGAAGATAATTTTGTAGATTTCCAACATTCCAAAACCTAATTCCAGAGTTTAATGAATAGTTCAATGTTTCTAGCAGATAAATTGAAGATATTACTTTATTTTTTATTATTCAGTATTTAATTCCAAAATTATTGTAATAGTTAAGGAGAGTTTTATTCTATATATTATTTCATTTGTAATAAACAAAGGGTTGAGAATTGTATGAAAATAATACTTTTGATGTAAAGATGTTCATTGTGCTCGAGTGATCAATTCTCAATGATACAGAAAGTTGTTTCAGGATTCCTCTGTCAGACTCATTGGTGAATTTTTCTCTTATGTTAATGTGTTTTTTCTCTGTCATCACATATTTTTTCCTTATTTGATTTGTTCAAATAAAAATAAGAAATTGAATTTTTTAGTTGTATTCAACTCTGGCTTATGAACAATAATTGATCTTTTCCTACTGATGTTAAATATAGAATTCTTAAATTCTCTATGTTTTTTTGATCCTTAATCTTTTCCTTTGTCTCACTTCACAAAGGTCATAAGATCTGATAGTCTTCCTACCTTTTCCTGTTACACTTGTATGTTAACTCCACGATTGACCCACTTAAATTTGTTTGACTCCATTTCCCAATGGATTCCTAATACAGTTTCAACCAAACAATCCAAAAAACCAAATTATGAACCTTACATCTAGCCTAAAATCCCACTACAAACAAATCTAAATCTGACAGAGAGATCCCTCTATATGTTTAGAGGGACTAGCTTCCAAACATAAAAGTGGTTATGTGGTTGAAACTGGGTTTCTTTCACAGCCTTAAGAAATTATGGAGTGCTAACATCTTGGCGACCATACTCGAGACCCCTCAAGGTTTCATCTTCCCCATAAAATACTATCAAGTTTTAGATTTGATTATTGATGGTGGATAGTGATTAGACACAAGAAAGTTGAACCATTCACCTGGCAACTCCAATCAAGTTTCAACTTGATCCAAATACAACATTGTCAAAGAATCTAGATTGGAGAACACTCATGATGACTCCACCTCATGGTAATCAAGTTGCTTACTAAACAAGATGACAAGGTATGTAGCAAACATTATCGCTATTGAAGGTTTTAAGGAATACTGTGATAATTTTGATGATGATCAAATTGATGAGGCTTTCTCATATTTTTTTCTTATTTATCTAGAGAAATTTAAATGTAGCTCTAAAGCCAAGGCCATATTTTTAGTAGAGTTTGTTGAATAGATTGAGAAGCGTCTCCAAGCCTTAAAAGTTCAAATACAGGGCCATAATTTACAATGTCAAAATCACTCCTAGTTATAAGAAGAGCTTCGGCGTAAATCACATATAGAAAGACCTTTGTCGAAGCGTTTTGAACCAACTAGTGTGGTTCATCGTCAAGACAAGTTGAAGAAACAGATCTGGCCTAGCATGTTAAATAGACTGAGCAGAGACTCCAACTGATGAATAACGGCTAATTTTGACTCTAGGACCTAGGTCAAATTTATATTTATTAATTTAATATTATTATTATTTTT
>APFE030866894.1:181483-216090 GCA_000404065.3 Pinus taeda
TAATATTAAATTAATAAATATAAATTTGACCTGGGTCCTAGAGTCAAAATTAGTTGTTATTCATCCATTGGAGTCTCTGCTCAGTCTATTTAACATGCTAAGTCAAAATTAGCTGCTATTCATCCATTGGAGTCTCTGCTCAGTCTATTTAACATGCTAGGCCAGATCTGTTTCTTCAACTTGTCCTGACGATGAACCACACTAGTTGGTTCGAAACGCGTCGACAAAGGTCTTTCTATATGTGATTTACGCCGAAGCTCTTCTTATAACTATGATGAATCACAGAAGCCTCAATTCTACAAAATCATTCCTTTGAGAACCTTTGTCAACGAAACCAAGAAGTGTAGTGTTGCATTTTGATATTAAGGTTGATGATTGTTTTAAGAATAGATTTGATGACTCACATTTGAAATTGTATGATGGTAAGGAAAGAATATATGAACTGCCCAAGCATGACCATAAATTTGCAAAATAATTTGAAAATCTAACAATAAGTCATGTCTTTCAAGATCCCATAGTTGTTTATATGAAGGGATTGTTCACTACAGAGTTCTAATTATGTTTATGTTGTGAAGATGAAGCTTACAATCAATTTTCAATGTCTTCACAAGTTCTTGTTTTGATTTGTCTTACAAACGATCAAGGAGCCTAGGTATTGGATCAACTTTTTGATTGGTTATATTGGATGTTTTACATTGCTTGAATCAAGCATTTTCTTCTCATATGTGAGGGTAGATTTGTATGTACATAAATAAGCCCAATGGTTTGAGTATCTTTTTCAGCATTGTGTCATCTTCCAACAGTTTCTTTGAGCATTTTGGTATTATTATTTAGATTCGCAGGTGTGGAAAACCATCATTAAAGTTTGAAGCCCGAGGATAAGGCTCTAATACTTTGGTGATGTGTTGTTAAATTTCTGATTTATTTTAATGTTTGGAGCATATTTTTTAGTTTGCAATGTATAGTTCAGATTTCAGTTTGAAGAATGGATTTGTTTCAGTTTGAGGATTAGAACAGATTATCAATTGATTTTTAGTTGTAAAGGTTTCATGGTAGAGCATGTTTCATACTTGGAATTAGCACAATGGATGAGGCTACTAATCTACGATGTTATTAACATCTCACAGGGAAGATTTCATCCCCATTGGAGCCAATGTTAGGGTCCTCTAATTTATAGTGATCAATTGATGATTATCTAGTTATTTATTTTAGGAACCTGTTGGTAAAGTTTAGCCTATGAATCACTAGTTGTGATAGCCTAAAGGTTTCTTTGTCCAAGTGTGTGCAGTAGATAAGTGAGTTTGCAGTTTATGAATGGGGTAATTTCAGCAGTGTTTGTATATAATAGATCAGTTTAATCTAAATTCTCTTCATCAGTTTTCAGTTTAGTTTCAGTTTGGTTTCAGTATCAATTAGTCTATGGGAAAGTG
Source organism: Pinus taeda (assembly GCA_000404065.3). Classification (NCBI taxonomy): domain Eukaryota; kingdom Viridiplantae; phylum Streptophyta; class Pinopsida; order Pinales; family Pinaceae; genus Pinus; species Pinus taeda. The sequence continues at coordinate 182,914 of APFE030866894.1, forward strand.
CAAGAAGCATGGAGTTTGCAGTTTATGAATGGGGTAATTTCAGCAGTGTTTGTATATAATAGATCAATTTAATCTAAATTCTCTTCATCAGTTTTCAGTTTAGTTTCAGTTTGGTTTCAGTATCAATTAGTCTATGGGAAAGTGCAAGAAGCATGGTTTGAGATTTGTAGATTAAAGGTCAATGAACTGAATCCATGCCCAATAGATACAAGGCAGCTGGTCTACTACAATTTTATCCTTATCCCAATAAAATTATTTCCTTTAGAAATCATTTCGTCTAAAACTTTCCATTATAAACCATGAAGTTTATGAGGTTTTTGTAAATATCTCCAAGTTATTTCTAAAAGGTATTTATTTTAATAAAATTTAATTTTAAAAAAATTATATTTATATTTTTATAAAAATATATATTTAAAATATTAAAACTTGGATTAAAAATAACAAAATTAATATATCAACTAGATAAACCACATTCATGCATCAGCCAAAGTTAAAAAGCGAAAATGGATTTTTCGGGGGCGGGGGGAGGGTGTCTCATTTTCTTCCTTTAACCTATCCCCCATTCCCCCCCGGGGGGAGGGTGTCTCCATTTTCTTCCTTTAACCGGGGGGGGGGGGGGGGGGAGGGTGTCTCATTTTCTTCCTTTAACCTATCCCCCCATTCCCCCCCCCCCTTTTTTTACAATTACAGTTGTCACCACCTTGTTTATTTTGGACCCACCTCCCCCCGCCCTCCTAAAACCATTTACTACCTACTCCCCGAAAGCCACTAATTGTATTAATTTGAATATTTTGATGTTGGGCGGAAAGGTCAATTTTCCCATTTGATTAATCTAAGGGATTAATCGAATTTCTCTGGAGTTGGAGCTTAGATTCTTCTGAGGCTTGGGTAATATATTATAAAATGATTTTACAACTACAAGTGAAATGAATTCACAAGTGTAAGAAAATGAATTTACAAGAGAAAATAAAAGCATACTTTTTCAACCATATGTTTATGAAACTAATGTACATGAGAGAAAGAAATTCATTTAAGGAAGTTTTATGGATAAGAGGCTACGTTAAAACAACATTCACATGTGTGAATTTAGGTTATTGGTGAAAGTAAATGGAGGAGTAAAAAATGAGTTTTTACAGAGAAGAAATATACTTTTGTCTTTACTATGACAGAAAGAGGAGAAATGCATGAGAAATAGAATTTGAATAAATACTTATCCAATTAATTTTATAGGGGTAAAAGGAAAAATAAAAATACTTTACTAGCCATGAAAAAACAACACATGGTTTTTTAAAAACCCTTGGAAAGAAACAAGCATGGATTTACAAAACAACACATGGGTTTTCAAAATCCATGGGAAGGGAGAAAAACACATGGATTTGAAACAAGATGCTTTATTAAATCATTCAAATCAATATGTTGAAATTTTACTTACGAATTTCATTTATAGGTAATCAAAATATTTGGAAATATATTATATATATATATATATATATATAATATTATATATATATATATATATTATATATATATATATATATATATAGATATATATATCCAAATATTTTGTGACTATAATGAAGCATTCAAAAGATGATGAAATGAAAAAAAACCATAGAGATACAACTCAAAGGGGTAACTAGTTAATGCAAATGGTAGAGCAATCAGATTTAAGAGGGAAGTTAGCAGATTTTGTGAAGACTGTTTCAAGATTTTTCCAGATTTCAAGGGAATAAGGATATCGTCAGTCCAAGCCACTTAAAAACAGAAGATTGGCAGATTGAGTATCATTTTGAAGATTTCCAGCATTTAGAAAACAAATTCCAATGTTTAATGAATAGTTCAATGTTTTGAGAAGATAAATTGGAGATATTATTTTATTTTTTATTATTCATAATTTAATTCCAGAATTATTGTAATAGTTTAGGAGAGTTTTATTCCATATATTTTTTCATTTGTAATAAACAAAGGGTTGATACCTGTATGAAAAGAATACTTTTGATGCAAATACGTTCATTGTGCTTGAGTGATCAATTCTGAGTAATACAACAAGTTGTTTTAGGATTCCTGTGTCAGGCTCATTTGTGAATTTTCCTCTCATGTTAATGTGTTTTTTCTCTATCATCACATATTTTTTCCTTATCCGATTTGTTCAAAGAAAAATAATAAATTGAATTTGTTTAATTGCACTCAATTCTAGCTTATGAATAACAATTGATGCTTTCCAATTGATGTTCAATATAGAATTCTTAAATGCTCTATGTTTAATTGATCCTTAATCTTTTCCTTTGTCTCACTTCACAAAGCTCATAAGATCTTATAGTTTGCCTACCTTGCCCTGTTACACTTGTATGTTAACTTTGTAATTGATCCGCATAAATTTGATTGACTCCATTTCCAATGGCTTCCTATTACATTGTCAACCAAACAACCAAAAAAACCAAATTCTAAACCTTACATCTAGCTTAAAATCCCACTACAAACAAATCTAAATCTAACTGAGAGATCCCTTTCTAAGTTTAGAGGGTCTACCTTCTAAAATTAAAAGTGGTTATGCAGTTACACATGGGTTTCTTTCACAGCCTGAAGAAATGATGGAGTGCTAACATCTCGATGACCATACTGGGGACCCCTCACACTAGGGGAAATTTTGGGTCTAAAATGGACCTCCTAAGAAAAATGTACAACCAAAATAAATTTTATAAGAACCAATAGGATTCAAGATGATGATGCCAACCATGGGGGATTATCCGCCATTTTTGGAGTAAAAAAATAAAAATATTAAAAAATAATAAACTAATAAAACTACGTTTTCAATTCGTATTTTCAACTTATCTCCCTAAGGTTTTACTCAAATTTCAAGTGGTTGTACTCGTTGGATGCAACATTTAATTCCTCATCCAAGGAGTACCCATGTTGCGTACTTTTGATGGACCCTGACATACGAAAAAGGTGAAATACATGAAAAACGTGATTGCAATCACGTTTTTTCATGTATTTCCCATTTTTTGTGTGGCAGGGTCCATCGAAAATATGCAACATGGCTACTCTTTGGATGAGTATTTAAATTATACATCTAGTAAGTGTTTGCACTCAAAATTTGAGTAAACCCATAGGGAGATAAGTTGAAAAAATAGTTTTTTATTTTTTATTTTTTATTTTTTCCTTCTAAAATTTGATGATGTAATATAATATTATTTTATTATTTCCACTTTATTTTATAATTTACTTAGGAGGCCCATCTTGGACATCAAAACTACCCTAATGAGGTTTCATCTTCCCCATAAAACACTATCAGGTTTTAGATCTGATTATTGATGGTGGACAATGATTAGACACAAGAAGGTTGAACCATTCACCTGGCAACTCCAATCAAGTTTCAACTTGATCAAAATAATACATTGTCAAAGAATCTAGATTATAGAACACTCGTGATGACTCCACTACACGTTGATTAGGTTGCTTGCTAAACAAGATGACAGAGTATGTAGCAGACATTATCTCTATTGAAGGTTTCAAGGAATACTGGGATAATTCTGATGATGACCAAAATGATGAGGCATTCTCATATTTCTTTTCCTATTTTTCTAGAGAAATATAGATGTGCTTTTGAAGCCAAGTCGATATTTTTAGCAAAGTTTTCTAAAGAGATTGAAAAGGATCTTCAAGCCTTAGAAGTTCAAATATAGGCCCACAATTTACAATGTCAAAATCATTCCTTTGAGAACCTTTGTCAGCCAAAACAAGAAGTGGTAGTGCTGCATTTTGATATTGAGGTTGAGGATTATTTTAAGATTAGATTTGATGACTCATAGCTGAAATTGTACGATGGTAAAGAAAGCATATGTGAATTTCCCAAGCAAGACCATAAATTTACAGAATAATTTGAAAATCAAACAATAAGTCATGTCTTTCATGATCCCATAGCTATTTATATGGAGGAATTGTTCAATACATAGTTCCAATTATGTTTATGTTGTGAAGATCAAGCTTACAATCAATTTCCAATGTCTTTACAAGTTCTTATTTTGGTTATGCTTACAAACAGTCAGGGAGCCCAGGTATTGGGTCAACTTTTTGATTGGTTGTATTGGAGGTTTTACATTGCTTCAATCAAGCATTTGGTTCCAGATGTTAGGGTAGATTGGTATGTACATAACTAAGCTCAATGGTTTGAGCATCTTTTTCAGCAACATGTGAGCTTCCAGTAGTTTCTTTGGCTATTTTGGTATTACTGTTCAAATTCGCATGTGTGGGCAACCATCATCAAAGTTTGAAGCCTGAGGAGAAGGCTCTAAGACTTTGGTGATGTGTTGTTAAGCTTCTAATTTATTTTAATGTTTGCAGCAAAGTTTTTAGTTTGAAGTGTACAATTCAGATTTTAGTTTGAAGAATGGATTTGATTTAGTTTAGGGATTATAACAGATTATCAATTGATTTTCAGTTGCAAAGGTTTCATGGCATAGAATGTTGCACACTTGGGATCAACCCAGTGGATTGCACTACTAATATATAATGTTATTAGCACCTCATAGGTAGGATTTCATCCCCATTGGAGCCAATGTTAGGGTCCTATAATTTATAGTGATCAATTGATGATTATATGGTTATTTATTTTGGGAATATGTTGGTAAATTTTAGCCTATGAATCACTAGGTGCCATAGCCTAAAGGTTTGTTTGTTCAAGTATGTGTATTATATTCGTGAGTTTACACGTTATGAATGGGGTAATTTCAATAGTGTTTGTATATAATAGATCAATTTAATCTAAATCCTCTTCATTAGTTTTTAGTTTAGTTTCAGTTTGGTTTCAGTATCAATTAGTCTATGGGAAAGTGCAAGAAGCATGGTTTGATATTTGCATATTACAGGTTGATGAACTTACTCCATGCCCATTAGATTCATGGAAGCTGGTCTACTACAATTTTATCCTTATCCCAATAAAATTCCTTCCTTTAGGCATCATTTCGTCCAACACTTTCCATTGTTAAACCATGAAGTTGATGAAGTTTTTATAAATATCTTTGAGTTATTTTTAAAAGGTTTTTATTTTAAATAAAATTCAATTTTATAAAATACGTATAATATTTTTATAAATATTATTTAAAATATTAAAACTTAGGTTAAAAATAACAAAACTCAATATCTAAACTATATAAGCCACATTTATTTGTCATGCGCCAACCAAAGTCAAAAGTGAAAGTCAAATTCATTTTCTGGCCCCACGCCACATTTAATGCATTAATTCTCCCCAATGTTAAAAACCTCGAGATATGTACCTATTTTCATTGACGATAATTGATGAATTTCGGATTTTCATTGACGATAATTGATGAATTTTGGGGGGGAGGGGGGTCTCCTTTTCTTCCTTTAACCTACCCCCTCGAAAAGTTGTATTCACTTTTACCATTTTTTACAGTAACTACAGTTGTCACCGCCTTGTTTATTTCAAACCCTCTCCTGTGACCTCCTAAAACCATTTACTACATATCCCCTGAAAACCATTAATTGTATTAATTTGAATATTATGATGTTTAGCAGGAAGGTCGATTGTTCCATTTGATTAATCTAATGGATTAATTGAATTTCTCTGGAGTTGGACCTTGGATTCTTTTGAGGCTTGGGTCATATATTATAAATTGAATTTACAACTATAGGTGGGATGAATTCACGAGTGCAAGAAAATGAATTTACAAGAGAAAATAAAAGGATACATTTTCAATCATATCTTTATGAAACTAATGTACAAGTGAGCAAAAATGAGATTCATCTAAGGAATTTTTACGGATAGGAGGCTATGTTAAAAAAATATTTACAGTTGTGAATTGAGTTCACTGGTGAAAGTAAATGGAGGAGTAAAAAATGAGTTTTTACAGAGAAGAAATATATGTTTGTGTTTACTATGACATAAAGAGGATAAATGCATAGAAATGGAATTTGGATAATTACTTATCAAAATTAATTTTACAGTGGTAAAAAGAAAAATATAAATACTTACTCTTCATGGAAAAACATGTAGGAATTTACAGGGTAAGTTCCTGAGATAGAACATCAAAGGACACCACTCACAAACATATCACAGATCAGTACACCAGTATTCTTGACATGGTTAAAACACTCAAAGTGGGAAACAGTCCACGACCTGAGCCAACACAGCCACTTTAGGAAATTTATTAATTTAAAAGAACGAAAATTTACATAAGATTCTCTCATGAACAGTCACCTTACAAATTACCCTACATGCTCTTTAAATAGATATCATGGACCAATCGGGTGTTCAGCCACAAATCAAGTGTTGGTAATACCAAGCAGAGAATGAACCGTCAGATCACTTCATGTCTAGAAAATATCATGACCATAAGATTGTAAGTTACAAAAGTAAATAGTAAAGAAACACACTTTACCTAACTGTACATTAGACCAAGTTATACTTAACTATTTCCTATGTGTCGAAATATCCTAACATTTCCCCTGAAGAACAACTTGGGATAGGATTGAAGGATGTATAAATATGACACAATAGGAGAAGGAAGGAGGCATTACAGCCTATCCCCACTTAGTGACAACTCCCTGAACTCCAACTATAAATCTGATTTTAGTAAACTTCGCCTCTGTGAGAGCCTTTGTAAATATGTCTACAACTTGATCATCGATTGAAAAATATTGCACTTCAATAACATGGTCATGAATGAGATTTCTGATAAAGTGCATGTGTAGGTCAATGTGTTTTTTGCACTGATGTTGGACTAGATCTTTGCAGAGTTAAATGGAACTTTGATTATCACACCAAAGTGTAGTCGGATGCTGTTGTTGAAAGCCAAACTCTGACAAGATCTAACAAATCCACAGGGCTTCCTTACTAGCTTCTACAACACTACGATACTCTACTTATACTAAAGAAAGAGAAATGGAACTTTGTTTTTTGCAAGCCCATGTTATAGGTCTAGAACCAATAGTGAAGACATAACCTGCAGTAGACTTCCGATCATCAGGGTCACTAGCCCAATCGGAATCAGTCAAACCAACCAATAGAGGAGATGCTTCTGCACTGTAACGAATCCCAAACTGACCTATACCTGAAACATAACGAAGTATTATTTTAGATTCTTTCCAATGACTTTCATGTGGGTTTTACGTAAAACGAGCAATAAGGCAAATTACGAAGGAATGGTCAGGACGAGTATGGGTCAAATACAAAAGTTTGCCTACAAGTTGACTGTATAAGGTAGCATCAACTTCAGGGGAAGTACAAGTGACTGAAAGTTTGGCTCTAGACTAAAAGGGAGAAGGGGTTGGCTTACAGTATTCCATGTTAAAGTGGCTTAGAATATCACATGCATACCTGGATTTGGAAAGGGAAATATCTTCCTTGGATTGCAAGACTTGAAGACCAAGAAAACAATGAAAGTGTCCTAAGTTTGTCATTTCAAACTGTTTTTTAAGGCTAGGCTTCACATGGTTTATAAGGTTGGGATCACTACTAGTAACGATAAGATCATCAACATAAAGAACAATAATGATAAGTGACTTATCCACTTTCTTTATGTAGATAGTATTGTCAGAATGACACCTCGAAAAGCCGGTATCTAAAAGAAAGCTATCCATTTTGACATACCAAGCCTGAGGGGATTGCTTGAGACCATAGAGGGATTTCTTAAGCTAATGACAAAGCTAGAGTCTATTTGTATAAAACTAGGAGGTTGTTCCATATAGATTTTTTCATGCAAGTCCCCCTGCAAGAAGGCAGACTTAACATACATCTGATGGACTTCCCATTTGAAAGAGGGAACAAGGGAAAGAACAAGGCGGATAGAGTTCATTTTGGAAACAGGGGAGAACGCTTCAGTATAGTCAATGCCTTCAACTTGTGAAAAGCCCTAAGAAACAAGGTGAGCTTTATGTTTATCAACTTTTCCATCTGGTCCAAACTTAGCTTTGTAAACCCATTTGCATCTAACAAGTTTTCGTCACTTTAGAAGAGGAACAAGATCCCATGTATCATTTTCCAATAATGAATGATATTCTTCATTCACAACTGCGTTGCAATCTGAATGGTCTAATCTTCTTCAAAGGTGTCGAGATCATAATTCGCTAAAGCTTGAGCGAGTAAAGAAGAAGCTTGATTGAACTAAGAGCATGTACGTTGCCGATCTATAGGATGACCTGCAAGAGCACCTACTACATTCGGAGTAGCACAAACCGATTTTGGAAGATGAGGAGTTGAAGGAGGATCCTGAGAAGGTGGGGGAGGATTGTCATCCTCGCTATCATGATCTGAAGAAGAAATATTTTTAGAAGTAGAAGGGATACAGAGAGGTGGCACATCTGCTAAACTAGGCTCGTAGGAGGATATATTTTCAACAAACTGTACATCTCTTCTAATGATAACATTTTGGATTTAGGTGGAAGAAGTCTATATCCTTTGACATCTTCAGAATATCCAACGAAAATATGTTTTCCACTCTTAGGTTCTAAGGTTTTATGTTTCTCATCAGGAATATGGGCCCATGCTTCACTTCCAAAAACATGGAAGTGACTTACAGCTGGTTTAATTAAGCTCCATGCTTCTTTTGGAGTGATATTCTTTAAAACCTTAGTAGGAGTGTGATTTACTATGTAATTTTCACAGTTAATTGCTTCTGCCAAAAAATTAAGACTAAGTCCTTCAAATTGAAGCATACAATTAGCGATTTCCTTTAAGGTGTGATTGTTCATTTCAGCTACACCATTTTGTTGTGGAGTATATGGAATAGTATGTTGCACTTGAATCGCATGTTCCGTGAAAAAGTTGATGAATTTGTTTTTAACATATTCTCTGCCATTATCATATCTTAGCTTAATAATATGATGTTCAGATTGTTTCTCAACAAAGACCTTAAAGGAAAAGAACATGTTAAAGACTTCACTCTTGAGTTTTAAGAATTATATCCAAGTGCGTCTTGAGAAATCGTTAATGAAAGTTAAGAAATACGTGTAGCCAGAGAATGAAACAACTTGAAGTGGACTACATAAATAACTATGCACAAGCAGTAAAGGGGCTGAGGTGTGCCAAGAGGCACATTTTTCAAAAATATCTCGATGATGTTTTATGAGTACACATCCAGAACAAACAACATCTTTGCAATATATAACCATAGGAAGACATGTCACCATATTTTCCTTACATATATTTTGAAGGGAGCGATAGTTTAAGTGACCAAATCGCTCATGCCAAACTTTGCTCACTTCATCATTATGAGAAACAAATACTGAGGGAAGAGTTGATGACCCAAATTTGTTGAAATTATACAACCTTGTAGAATCATCAGCAATGCCAATAGCTAAAATCTATCTAGGATCTATTAGGTCCTTAATTACAACATCATGAGGCGAAAATTCAACAGTTATACCTTCACCTGAATGAGTTATCTGATATACAGATAGACGTTTGTAGGATAAGGTAAGAACACATAATACATCATTAAGTTGACCATTGTCTAGATGAATAGTTCCATTCCCTACAACACTAAGAGATATATCATTGTCAACATCTATATTTTTGGTATTACAATAATTTAAAGAAGAAAACATGGCTTTGTTTTTGGCCATGTGATAAGAAGCTCCAGAATCAATAAGCCACTCATGTGATCCAGATTTAAACAAGAACGCAACAAATTACATATAACCATAAATACAGAGATGTAGCAAAAATAATGCTTCATTTCATTAATGTAAAATATTGAAATATGCTTACAAACAGAAATAGAAATAAACCAGCTAGGGCGATGGTAGCTTATCTCTGAGAAGAGATGTGGCAGCTACATGCCTCTGAACTATGTTACAGTGAGGCTCGAAGGCCTATTTATTGTCGAGAAACAATGCAAAACCCTAGACATCCAAAAACCTAACCCTAGGAGATGAAGCACCAAACTATGGGCCCCATTTTGGGTAAATTAGTACAACTTCCGGGGGTCGTAATTTTGGCATACGATCTTTGTTTGACACACACAATACCTCGTTAGAAAGATCTATCTCAGGAGTACAACTTTGGGAAGAGCAACATTGATCCCAGGTTTCCCAAAAAATGTTGTTTAGGGCCTCAAAACAGCTCTGGAAATTTAGGACCAGAAAAACTGCTAAAAATAGTAAATTGTGCTACAGTTAAGGAAACTGAAAAACTGAAAGAGATAGCTGTGGGGTCCAAGTGGGATAGGTGGGTGGCCACCAACATCCACCTAGATCATCATGAGAATGAGAAGAAGAAGATACATTTAGTGCATAACCAAACTAAAATGCTTGACAACCACATGGAGAAAGTGTCATTCCTGAAGATGAACTTGAAGTTGAAGAGTGCTCCAAATGGATGTTATGCTCATTCATTGCTTCTTCTAATGCTTCCATATTCTTAAAGCATTTGGATTCTAAGTGGCCATCACAATTACAAAAGTTGCAATGTATATTAATATTCTTCCCAGACTTTGTCACCCAATTGAAACTTGTGTGGCACCTGATTTTGATCATGTCGCTTCTTGTACTTGTCATTTTCTCGAATGGAGAAGTGATATATCGGCCCTTTGGGTAGAGGTGCTATGGGAGTTACATCGAATGAATGTTTGACTTGACAGTGCAACGGTACCCCTGTGGGTGAGGAGAAGATGTTCTTGTCTTCTTTTATGACCATATCCATCTGATGTTGCTGCTGCGTGGAGGAACCCTTCGTGGGGCTCATGGATGTGGCGACGATATTCCCTTTACTTTGGGAGTGGATCAAATAGAAAATAAATTTCCTAGTCTGGGAGATGATCTTACTACATTTCTTAGTATAGATCAAAGAAGTGGTGGTAGGTGGGGATACCTTCGGTATCCTGTATAATGAATTACACAAAGAAATAATAAAGTGAGGCTTTGACTCATACACAACATTTTGCCTCCACAAGTATGGCTAGCCTAATAATACATCACAAACATCCATAGGTGTAACATCACACAATACCTCGTCTGTGAAATGCTTGATGTTGTAGGAAAGGTGACATTGCTAGCGAACTCGAAGATCTCATCCTTGGTGAAGCCACCTAATACTATATGGTTGCGGGTGTGGTGTATTCAGTATGCCCAACTGCTTCACGACCTCTGCTGAAATGAGGTTCTTTTCACTCCCACTTTCAACAATGAATTACAGTGGCAAACCCTTCACCCACATCTGTGAGTGGAAAAGACGCTCCCCCTCCTCTGGATCTTGGGGCTCATTATTCTAGATCTTTGTGGTGGAAACTGTAGAGCTGGGCTTTGCGTCAATGATCTGCTTCCCTATGCCATTCCCCTTGTCGAGTTTTGACTCAGGATCGGAACATGCATCTGATTCTGAAGCCTTCAACTCGACCACCAGCGACTGCTTGCTCCGACACTCACTTATGTTGTGAGTGGGGCTCTTATGGAACTCACACCACACTCCTGTGTCCTTCTTAGACCTTGTGGTGTTGTTCTTTTCTTATGGCTTTGACGGGTTGCCTTGGATTGCCTCGTCTTGGCTTTGTCCTTGGTTCTACGATTTTGGGAAGCCTTTCCCTTGCTTCAGATTCACAGATCCAAAGTCTCTCTTCTCCTGGTTAAACTTTTACTCAATCTTGACAGCGTATTGGTATGCCGTGTCGAGCGAGGAGATGGTCAGGAACTCCATCTCATCCTGGATATACCTGTGTAGGTAGCCATGGTATTTGAGTACCAAATGCAGCTCAGAATCCTTGATACCCAACTTTGTACGAAGGGTATGAAAAATGTTTATGAACTCTGGAACATCCTTGTCCCTTCCTTGCCGCAGCATGATCCACTTTATTTATTTGTCCTCGTAGCTCTTGACAGGGTAGTACTGCTCCTTGATGGCATCCTGGAATGAATACCAAGTGGGAGCGGCTGAAAACAGTGAGTTTGTACTCTCATCCTTCTGCTTGCAGTAGGATTCCCACTAGTCCTTGACGTGGGGGGTTGCTTTGAGAAGTGAAAAAGTGATATTTTGTTGGCTAGAAAAATCATAATAGAAAAATACCCTTCTAATAGACTTAACCATTTCGTCTACGGCATCTGCATCTATCTAACCCCCGAATATGGGGATTTCAAAATTAACATGTACCTTAAAGGGTGTGACATTTCCAGAGTAGCTGTTGGAAGCAATGTGTCACCCCTGGGTAGCCGCTAAAGGATCTGTGCAAAGTTTCCAATCATTGTTTTCCTTTGTTGCTTGAGGGCTTCTTCGAGCAATATTTTGATAGGATCTCCTGCCCCTCATCCTTGTTTTCATCCACCATGGGTCATCGAGATTTGCGAGGCTGGTCTTGCAAAGGTTCAACCAGATCGAGCCCTAGCTCCTTATATCCCGACCTCATTGGGGACATGCAAAGAAAAACAGAGAGAGAATAGAACCCTCTGATACCACTGATCCAGATTTAAACAGGAACAAAAAAATTATAGATATAACCATAAATACAGAGATGCAACAGAAATAATGCTTCATTTCATTAATGTAAAATATTGAAATATGCTTACAAACAAAAATGGAAATAAACTAGCTAGGGCAATGGTAGCCTATCATTGAGAAGAGATGTAGCGGCTACATTCCTATGAACTATGTTACAATAAGGCTCGAAGGCCTACCTATTGTTGAGAAACAATGGAAGACCCTAAACATCCAAAAACCTAACCATAGGAGATGAAGTGCCAAACTATGGGCCCCATTTTGGGTAAATTGGTACATCAACTTAGCGGGGTCGTAACTTTGGCATACGATCTCCATTCGATGTGCAAAATACCTCGCTAGAAATATCTATCTGAGTACTACAACTTTAGGAAGATAAACATCAATCCATGGGCCCATGTTGCTCCTAGTTTTCCAAAAAAACGTCATTTAGGGCCTCAAAACAACTCTAGAAGTTTACGAACCGAAAAACTGCTAAAAATGGTAAATTGTGCTACATTTAAGGAAACTGAAATACTGAAAGAGACAGTTGTGGGTGTCCAAGTGGGATAGGTGGGTGGCCACCAACATCCACTTGGATCATCATGAGAATGGGAAGAAGAATATACATTTAGTGCATAACTAAATTGAGATGCTTGACAACCACATGCAGAAAGTGTTATTCCTGAAGATGACGTTGAAGTTGAAGAGTGATCCAAATGGATGTTATGATTCTTCATCTTTGCTTATAATGCTTCCATATTATTAAAGCATTTGGATTCTAAGTGGCCATCTCAATTACAAAAGTTGCAATGTATATCAGTCTTCTTCCCAGACTTTTTCACCCACTTGAAACTTGTGTGGCACCCGATGTTGATCATGTCACTGCTTGGACCTGTCATTTTTCTGAATGGAGGGGTGATATATTGGCCCATTGGGTAGAGGTGCTCTAGGAGTCAGATCGAATGAATGTTTGACTTGACAATGCAACAGTACCCATGTGGGTGAGGAGAAGATATTCCTGTCTTCTTTCATGACCGTATCCATTTGTTGTTGTTGTTGCTGCTTTGTTGAGGAACACTTCGTGGGGGTCATGGATGTGGCGATGATCTTCCCCAGACAAAAAATAAATTTCCTAGTCTGGGAGATGATCCTACTTCATTTTGTAGCAGAGATAAAAAAAGTTGTGATAGGTGGGGCTACCTCCGGTATCCTGTATAATGAATTACACAAAGAAATAATAATAGAGCGAGGCCTTGACTCATACACATGATGTCGCCTCCACAAGTATGGTTGGCTTAATAATACATCACAAACTTCCAGAGGTGCAACATCACACAATACCTCATGGTGAAGCCACCTGATATTGTACGACTATGGGTGTGGTGTAGTCGGTAGGCCCAACCACTTCACGACTTCTGCTGAAATGATGTTCTGGTGATTGGAAAAGATGCTCCCCCTCCTCTAGATCTTCGAGCTAATTCTTCTAGATCTTAGTGGTGAAAACAATGGCACTGGGCTCCGCGTCAATGATCTGCTTTCCTTTGCCATTTCCCTTGTTGGGTTTTGACTCAAGGTCGAAACATGCATTTGATTCTAAAGCCTTCAACCACCAGCAATTGCTTGGTCCGACACTCACTTGTGTTGTGAGTGGGGCTCTTATGAAGCTCACACCACTTTCCTGTGTCCTTCTTCGACTTTGTGATATTGTTCTTTTCTTGTGGCTTCGACGGGTTGCCTTGGATTGCCACGTCTTGGCTTTGTCCTTGGTCCTTCAATTTGGGGAAGACTTTCCTTTGCTTTAGATTCACAGATCCAAAGTCTTGCTTCTTCTGTTGAAACTTTTACTCAATCTTGACCGTGTATTGGTACGTCATGCTAAGCGAGGAGATGTTCAGGAACTCCATCTCAACTTGCATATACCTGTGTAGGCAGTCATGGTATTTGAGTACCAAATGCAGTTTAGAATCCTTGATACCCAACTTTATGTGAAGGGTATGAAAAATATTTTTGAACTCTAGTACATCTTTGTCCCTTCCCTGCCACAGTGTGGTCCACTTTATGTATTTGAGCTCATAGCTTTTGACAGGGTAGTATTGCTGCTTTATGGCATCTCAGAATGAATTCCAAGTGGGAGTGGCTAAAAAGAGCGAGTTCGTACTTTCCTCCTTCTGCTCGCAGTAGGTTTCCCACCAGTCCTTGATGTGGGGGGCTACTTTGAGAAGTGCAAAAGTGATCTTTTGTTGGCTAGAAAAATCATGAACCGAAAAATACCCTTCTAACAGACTTAACCATTTATCTACGGCATCTGTGTTTATCTGACCATCGAATATGAGGATTTCAAAATTAACTGTTACCTTAAGGGGTGTGGCATTTCCAGAGTAGCTGTTGGAAGCCAATGCGTCACCCCTAGGTAGCCACTGAAGGATCTGGTCAAAGTTTTCATCCTCATGTTCATTTGTCCCTCAAGGGCTTCTTCGAGCAAGATTTTGATAGGATCTCCTGCCCCCTCATCTTTCCTTTCATCCTCCATGGGAGGCCGTCGGGATTTGCGAGGTTGATCTTGCAAAGGTTCAACCAGATCGAGCCCTAGCTCCTTATATCCCGACATCGTTGGGGACATGCAAAGAAAAACAAAGAAAGATCAGACCCCTCTGATACCACTGATCTAGATTTAAATAAGAATGCAACATATTACATATATAACCATAAATACAGAGATGCAGCAGAAATAATGCTTCATTTCATTAATGTAAAATACTGAAATATGCTTACAAATATAAATGGAAATAAACTAGCAAGGGCGATGGTAGCATATCTCTAAGAAGAGATGTGGTGGCTACATGCCTATAAACTATGTTACAATGAGGCTCGAAAGCTTATTTCTTCTTGAGAAACAATGGAAAACCCTAAGCATCCAAAAACCTAACCCTAGGAGATGAAGTGCCAAACTATGGGCCCCATTTTGGGTAAATTGGTACATCAACTTCCTGAGGTCGTAACTTTGGCGTACGATCTTCGTTTGACGCAAAAAATACCTCGTTAGAAAGATCTATCCAAGGACTACAAATTTGGGAAGAGGAAAATCAAATCATGGACCCATGTTGCTCCTATTTTCCCCAAAAAATATTGTTGATGGCCTCAAAACGACTTCGGAAGTTCAAGACCCAAAAAATTGCTAAAAATAGTAAATTGTGCTACAATTAAGGAAACTGAAAAACTAAAAGAGACAATTGTGGGGGTCCAAGTGGGATAGGTCGGTGGCCACCAACATCCACCTGGATCATCATGAGAATGAGAAGAAGAATATACATTTAGTGCATAACCAGATTGAGATGTTTAACAACTGCATGCAGAAAGCGCTATTCTTGAAGATAAAGTTGAAGTTGAAGAGTGCTCCAAATGGATATTATGCTTCTTCATCGATGCTTCTAATATTTCCATATTCTTAAATCATTTGGATTCTAAGTGGCCATCTCAATTACAAAAGTTGCAATGTATATCAGTCTTCTTCCCTTTGTTTTTATTTGCCTTATCATTTTGTTGAATTGATTTTTCATTTTGAGATTGAAAGTGCTTAGGACCCTTGGCTGGTTTAAGACCATTCTTTTTAGGATTCTTCTTCTTAGGATTCTTTGAACTTGGTTGCTTCTGGGCAGCTAAGGCTTTCTTAGAAGAGTTTCCAAGATTAAGAAGACCAAGATGTAAGATTTTTTCTTATTCTCTTATTAAAGAATCACAAAAGGCATCAAAAGAGGGGGACTTGTAGTCTTGTCGTTAAGAAATAAAGGCTTCTCTAGTGGAATGGAAGGTGGAAACAAACACAGAGTAGGCTGGTCCCAACTTAGTAAGAATGAAATAGATAAGGCTACCATATTCTTTCTTAACCTTAACACCTTCCAAGAGAAGTCTAAGGGTCTTGAACTTGGACAAAAAATATTCAATTGAAGAAAAATTATTGGGGTCCAACGTAAGAAACACATTTTCGAGTTGATTGACTCTAATTTTATTTTTAATTCCAAAAACTTTATTGATTTGTTTAATTGCTTCATCAGGGGTATCAAGTTCTGCGATATGGAATCTAAGGTCTGGAGAAATAGACCTCCCTCTCAACCCACGTGCTTGATATTGCATATTTTCCCATTTGGCTTTCTTATATTCATCTTTATGTTTAGACTCTTGGCCTGAGGCTATTCTATGAAGACCTTTAATTCTAAGTAAATCTTCCATGTAGGACACCCGTTGGAAGTAGTTGGTGTTGTCAAGAATAACTTGGCATGGTGTTAGAAAATTATATATTACAGAGCAATGGAACACATAAAACATTGCAGAAATATAAACACAGAAAATGCATAAAACAAGAGAGACATAGATATATGTGGTTCACCCAGTTTGGGCTACGTCCATGGAGAAACAGCCAATCCTCCTTTTATTATATTATCCATCAAACTGAAGAGATACAACCTACAGCAGATCTGTTGTAACTCCCTCTACGCTCTCAATCCCCTCTCTCTTCCTCACTCAGAATATAGATCTACATAGATGTAATACAATTCCCTCATATATAGCGAGGGGTTGCCTTCTAGGGCAAAAAACCCTAAATTAAACATAACTTCTACCATCAAATCATCCGCCTAATGAATGGCCCAAATTGAATACGAAATTACAACATTTTACAAGGCAATTTTACATCTATTCTTAGCTTCAAGGGCACTGCCCCCGAACCCCCACTGCGGGACCGCTATCCCCTGGACCACACCGCATGGAGGGGTGTACAGTCTTCCTGGGGTATACATTCGATTGAAGCCTTTGAATACAGAAGATAATCAGGTTCCACACCCAACACATGCAATTTCTATTTTAATAGAAATTGAAGTTGTAGATGCTAAATCTAAGTGTTTCAATGGAAATATCTCGAAAAATTAGGTCGATTAAAAAAAAACGGCTCTAAAAACGGCTTTCGGATGTAGAAGTTATGGCATTTTGAAGAAACGTTGTTGAAGATGCCAATGAAGTAGGTGAATGTGCAGAAGTGAATGATAATGTTATATGTAAAAAAAATCGCCTCCTCCCCTTTCCAAACTTAATCTAATTAACTCACTTAAAAAAATAAAATTACGTGACCCACTTTTATAAATAAGTGAAAGTTACTTTTACAATGGTACTTTATGAGCTACCCACTAAATTGTAACTTAAATAAAAGATAAAGAGACTTTAGAATTATAAATGACTCACTTTTTATAATGGGTGTGAACACTTTTACATAAAGTAACCTTAAAACATAAGTTACATGTGCCTTTTGAAAAAATAACTCAACAAAATGAAAGACAGGAACCCAAGACCTCTATTCTCATAAGTAACTTTGGACTAGGTGAGCTAGTTTAAAAGGTTAGTAATTTTCGGAATAGATGAATGGTTTTTTTTTTTAGTCACTAATGCTTTGTAGCGCATACTTACTTGAGAAAGCCCCTTTTTCCTACAAAACAAAAAACACACAACCCACAACAGACATGCAAAAGAAAACCAACCTTTATGGCTTGAAGTTATATTTCACTAGAAACTAAATATTTTCCTCAATGTTTCTAATTTTCCGAGATCACACTGAGGCGTAGCGGCAAAGAGCATACGCATGAGAAAAATCCTTTCTTTTTGTTTATGATTTGCCTAGATCACACATATTTTCTGGGAAAGCGCATACTCAAAAATGAAAGTTATAGATATGGTAATAAAAAAATAGGGAGATGAATGATTAAAACTGCAAAAAAAGATTGTATACCTCTAAATCTTAAAATGATGTAGCTAGGTCCACCAAAAACCTTTTCGCGTTAAACGAAAATAGATGCTCCTAACCCAATGTAGTTGTACTGGCTTCAGATTTGGATCACCAATGGATGCGGCCCTCAAATTTCTCTGATACTATTTAGGAATTTACAGGGTAAGTTCCTCAGATAAAACACCAAAGGACACTGCTTACAAACTGATCACAAATTAGTACACCAGTATTCTTGATGTGGTTAAAACCTTCAAAGAGGGAAATAGTCCATGACCTGAGCCAACACGGCTACTTCAGGAAATTTATTAATGTAAAAGAAAGAAACATTACATAAGCTTCTCTCATGAATAGTCACCTTACAAATGACCCTCCATGCTCTTTAAATAGATATCATGGACCAATCGAGTGTTAAGCCATGGATCAAGTGTCGGTAGTACCAAGGAGAGAATGAACTGTCAGATCACTTCATGTCTATAACATATCATTACTGTCAGATTGTAAGTTACAAAAGTACATAGTAAAGAAACACACTTTACCTAACACTACACTACACCAACTTATACTTAACTATTTCCTATGTGTCGAAATATCCTAACAAAACAACACATGGTTTTTTAGAACCCATGGGAAGATAAAACAAGCAATGGATTTACAAAACAATACATGGGTTTCAAAATCCATGGGAAATGAAAACAACACATGGATTTGAAAACAAGATGCTTTATTAAATCAGTCAAATGAATATGTTGAAATTTTAATTAGAAAATTCATTTACAGGTTTAATCAAAATATTTGGAAATATTATTTAAAAATATATATATTGTTTCCAAATATTTTGTGACAATAATGAAGCATCCAAAAGATAATGAAAGGAAAAACAACGACATAAATAGAACTCCAAGGGACAACTAGTTAATGCACATGGAAGAGCAATCAGATTTAAGAGGGTAGTTAGCAGATTTTGTGAAGATAGTTTCAACCTTTTTCCAGATTTCAAGGGAATAAATATATCATCAGTCTAAGACACCTAGTAGCAGAAGATAAACAAATTGAGGATCATTTTGAATATTTCCATCATTCAAAAAACTAATTCCAGAGTTTAATGAATAGTTCAATGTTTCCAGGAAATAAATTGGAGATATTATTTTATTTTTTATTATTCAAGATTTTATTCCAGAATTATTGTAATAATTTAGGAGCATTTTATTCTATATATTGTTTCATTTGTAATAAAAAAATATTTGAGACTTGTATGGAAAGAATATTTTTGATGTAAATTTGTTTATTGTGCCCGAGTGATCAATTCTCAGTGATACAAAAAGTTATTTTAGGATTCCTGTGTCAAACTCATTGGTGAAGTTTTCTCTCATGTTAATGTGTTTTTCTTTGTCATCACATATGTTTTCCTTATCTGATTTTTTCAATGAAAAATAAGAAATTGAATTTGTTTAATTGCACTTATCTATGGCTTATGAACAATAATTGATGTTTTGTAACTCATGTTAAATATAGAATTCTTAAATTCTCTATATTTAATTGATCCTTAATCTTTTCCTTTATGTCACTTTACATAGCCCATAATATCTTATATTTTTCCTACATTTCCCTGTTACGCTTGTCTGTTAACTCTGCAATTGATCCACTTAAAGCTAATTCACTCCATTGCCTAATGACTTCCTATTGCAGTTTCAACCAAACAATGCAAAAAAATAAATTTTGAACCTTACATCTAGCCTAAAATCCCACTAAAAACAAATCTAAATCTGACAGAAAGATCCCTCTCTGAGTTTAGAAGGGCTAGCTTCTAAACATAAAAGTATTTTTGTGGTTACCTCTGGATTTCTTTCATAGCCTTAAGAAATTACATAGTGCTAACACTTGCTATGCATCTTGTTGATGTGGTAATGGTTGAGGAGAAAACTGAGCCTGCAAAAGAAAAGCCATAAGCTACTGCAATTGAAGAGACTCAAAGTGTAGGGCACACAGTAAACATGTTCAATTGCATACTCACAACCAAAAATATCATGACTGACAAACAATCTTTGATTGATGGTCCGGCCTAGAAGCATACTAACCAGTACAATCTAAGAAGCCAAGGGTCGACCATTGGACCAAGCTTGGTGAAGTAGAAACTCAAATAAAACCTGTTAAGAAAGATCAATCCAACTGTAAGATCAAAACAGAACACCCATAGAATGTCTAGTAACATAGATACAATGAAGAGTGCTTTTGTAAGTATTAATAGGAAGACCAACATTCTGGAGTTTACAAACCAATTCACACCCCCAGACACTTCGGGAATCCTCCGCACTTAGATTACAACATAAATGACAACATGAAGAAGTTTTGTCTGAACATCTCAATTTTCAAACTAACAAATATCATGAGACAATGGGACATCCTCTTATGTGCACTTGGGCAGTACACCACAGGTAATGATGCTTCTTCTAACAAGGGATCTAGTACATCCTCTGGGTCCCTCGAATCAATACTTAATGCTTTAACAATGGATGAAAATACACTCTCCCCTCATTTTTTGTTAACTTTTGAAATCTTCAATTTCAATGTACACAATTACTTGATTGATTCTGGTGCATCAGTGAACATAATTTCATTATCTTTCATCAAGAAAGTCAATGCAAAATGGGACAAAATAGATGCACAAATTATTCAGCTAGACAAAATTATTGTCCATGTAGTTAGTGAACTCAAAGATGTGATCATTCATTTATCATATGATGAGAGAGTCCACCAATGTATCAACATAGTGATTGTGGAGATTCTTGAAGAATATGGAGTGTAGTTGAGCAAAGATTGGTCTAGCAAGCTACAAGGGTACTTTTCTATAGACTGGTCAAATTTATGGCTTCCATATAAGGGAAGAAATAATCAGATTCGGGTGAATTTAGAGAGATAAATGAAACATACTTTCAATCCATTGAATGGACACAATGAACCAGTGGCTTTCAAAAAACTTATCTTCAAAATTTTATTCTTGGAAACCTAACTAGGGTGTTATCTTGCACAACCATCCTCAGTCCCACCAGATATATAGTTGTAGCTCCTTCCTTGTCTAACTAGTGAAAATGACATTTGTACAGTTAGTAATAGTAATAATAGTACTAGTGTAGTTCCCAGTCCTTGTACATATGATATGTGGACTTTGTACTATGATGGTTCCAAAACTCAGGAGGGCTCTCAAGCTAGTTTCATTTTAATAGAACCGCTACAGAGATAAAATTTGATCTCTAGCCACTTGGAATTTGAGTGCACGAACAACACTGCAGAATATGAAGCACTTATCTTGGGTTTGCAAAGAGCCATCAACCTCAACATTGCGATCTTAAAAGAAGTATGTGATTCAGAAATTTTTGTGTGATAGGTAAGTGACACCATACACTATGTCACCTCATCTTAAAAGCTATCAACAAGAGGTATGGCATTTTATTTCCCAATTCCAAGCTTTTAATATCATTGTTATTCCTAGAATGTGTAATGTATTTGCAGATGCATTGGAAAATTTTGCTACTAGGTTGTCACCGTTAAGGGACTATTATTCTATGGAAATTATTTACAATCCATCTATCCCTGATAATATCACTAATTTACCCATTTTTAATGATGAACAACAGGTACTGCAATTCATGGAAAATGCTGATGTTTTCAAGGATGCAACAATTGATGAAGACGAGAATGAAAGGACCTTGCAAGATACAACTATATCAAGAAAAGGAAATCTAATGCCGAAAGGCTTGATATCACTAGAAAAGTTGTATTACCTACAGAACCACTTATGGGTACCTATTAATTCTAAAACCCATAGTTCCATGATGTCGCACGAGAAAATCAATTTGGGAACAAGAAAGGATATAAAGTTTGTCAATATTGGTACTTGTTGTACACCACAAGAGAGGAAAGCATTTATCCACTTGTGTTGGAAGTATCGATATGTATTTCTATGGATATAGGATGAGATGATAACTTATAACACGTGAATTATCCATCACGTGATTATGATAAAAGAAGGAGCCAAGCAAGTTCAAAAAAAATCTACGAAATGTACATCTAATGCTTGAACCCCTTATTAAAAGGGAGTTAAGGAAATTTTTGGATGCTCAGATCATATACAAAGTAAAACACTCTATATGTGTTCCAAACGTGGTCCTGGTAAGAAAGAGTTTTGGGGATATCAGCTTGTGTGTTGATTTCTAAAATCCTAACCACGCCTCAAACAAAGATAATTAACTTGTGTCATCTACGGAGTAGATATTGCAAATAGTATGAGGGTCATAATTTTTTTCTCTCTTGGATGGATATTTAGGATACAACCAGTTCTGGTCTTAGAGCCTGACATACTTAAAACAACCTTTTGCATGAAGTGGGGCACGTTCGCATTCAAGCGAATTCTGTTTGGGTTGATTAACGTTGGTGCTACATTTCAACATGCTATGGACATAACATTCCAGGGATTGATTGGAGAGAGCATAGTGATCTATCTTGATGATGTTACAGTGTTTTCCAAACATAGATCAAATCACATATGCCACTTGAAAAAAAATCGAGCGATGTCGCAAGTATGGGATATCTCTTAATCCTAATAAGAGTATCTTTGTAGTGTTTGAGGGTAACCTCTTGGGCCACATCATTGCTAGGAGTTAGATCAAAGTGGACCCATAGAGGGTCAAATACCTAGCAGGGCTATTATTGGGTACAAAGGGAGGTACCCAAGGGAATAATGTAATAATTTGATGGGCCATAGTTAATAAAATAAAGTGGTTAACCCGCATCATGTAAATGACCACAAGTAGTTAGGAATAATGTGATAAGTCAATGGGAATGGTGTTGAGAGACCCATGGTAATGACCCATGATATTGTACATGTGAAGCCTATATAGAGGCTAGAGGTACCCATTGAGGATGTCAAGGATTATTGTATTGACAAGCATATGGCTTGTGGAGTAATCTCCTTCCTTAAGGAGTAATTGTATGGTGTTACACTACCTCAAGGGTTTTGATTAATAAAGATATGACGCTTTTATACTTTATTTATCTTGGGATTATTTGTAGTTATTGGGAATATTTCCATTTTTAATATATTTGTAGGTCAGATCTACTGCAAGTGGTATCATAGCACTTTCTTGGGCGACGAGGGGGACCAATTTTTTTCATTGTTTGTAGGATTGTTTGGGGGGGAGGCGAGTTTGCAAATCAGATTTAAAAATTTTGGTTCAAAATTTGCAGAAACAAATACCAGATCTGGTTTTTGTGGAAAAATACCCAAATTCAAAAAAAATCGGCCAAATCGGAGTCCATAGGAGGGATATATTGCTGATTTAAAATCGGTTGCATTGTAGAAATTTTTATGACAACAATTCATGGAAGACAACTCTCTTGTTAATTTTTGCAACTTCTGTGCAAAATTTCAGAAAATAGATTGCAGATCTAAGTTCCACTTGAAAAATTACCCAATTTCAGGAAAAACAAATCGGTCAAATTGGAATTCGGATGAGGGAGATATCGCTGATTTAAAATGGACTCCTTTTTTAGAATTTTTTGTGATGACATGACAGTTGTAGCGCACATCTCAGTTTCTAGAGGCCCAGATCGAGATTTCTATCACACAAGAAGATGCATAATGCCCATTTCATTTATGAAAACATGTTATAATAAGGATTTTGAGCCATATTGACCGAGTTGTCACCATTTTAAATCTTCGCCAGTAAGTGATTTTATTCAAAACCCTTACTCTATTTTTATTGGTTCTACAAGGATATATTTTACAGGAAAAGATGATGGTCCTACTATTGAAGAATTCCTAGAAAGTCAAAAGTCATTATGGCTGACATTTTGGAAAAATGTATCATGGGTTAATTTTAAAGATGAGGTGGCCACATGGAGGGACTCACTTGACAGAAAGAAGTTAAACCTGCCTAATGAAGAATTTGAAAAAATCCTTTTGGGCAAATGGTCTCATGCTACATAATAGGAGAATGAAACACTTAAGGGGTTATTTTTTGAAGGTATCTCCTTATTACAGGTTTATGGATGTATTCAGAAAGAGAGGATCATTGTGCCTATCAATCCTAATTGCAAGAATAATTTTATTAATGTTCATTTGGCTAAAATATTGAAAGTCCCATCCAAACAAATGGATCACACATATGTTAATAATGAGGAGGTGAAATTTTATAAAGATTTGAAGATTTCTATAGATAAGTATGTATTGCATTCTAAATTTTATGCTTCAGATATGCTAATGCATATGTTTTTTTGAGATACCCTTGGACAGAATCTGTTGGTACTATCAATATTAATGTGTGGAAGAAATTCCTGAAGATCTCATATAAAAAAGAAGAAAATTACATTACAAGATATTTCCATAAATAAACATGTAGATTCCAAGGAGGCTGAAGCAGAAAATGTTGCAGGTACTGACGCATCATATGAGGAGTTCATGATTGAAGTAATACTAGAGGATAAACAACAACCGTAAGCGCCACAATAGGTACTAGATACCAATCAGACTCCATTAGGTGGTGAATTAAAGAAATAAATACCTTTGGTTAAAACTTGAGCATATCACCACCGACATCACACAGTAAGAAAATAACCAACAAGATGTCAACAAATTAGCAACATGTATAACAACCCCTACATGAAAGATAGAGAGCCGTGGCGATCCACCCATAACACATCAACACAAAGGAATCACCAGGATCAACTCCCATCTCAAGCGAGTGAGGTACCAGCTAGATCGAGTAATCACCCATCTCTAGGATGGCTAGATCCATGTGCATGGTACTAGTGGACTACTCTTTTGAGTATATCTTATTATTTGTGTTCTTCTTATGTTTTGGGGAGGAAACATGTTTAAGGGGGGTCGAATTTAGTATACCTAGGGGGGATATTATGGGTTACAAAGGGAGGTAGCCAAGGGAATAATGTAATAATGGATGTGCAATATTTAATAAATAAAGTGGTTAACTCGCATCATGTAAGTGACCACAAGTATTTAGGAATAATGTGATAAGCCCATGGTAATGGTGTTGAGAGACCCATGGTAATGACCCATGGTATTGTATGTATGAACCCTATATAGAGGCTAGAGGCTCCCCATTGAGGATGTCCAGGATTATTGTATTGACGAGCATATGGCTTGTCGAGTGATCCTTAAGGTGTAATTGTATGTTGTTACCCTACCTCAAGGGTTTAGATTAATAAAGATATGAAGCTTTTATACTTTGTTTATCTTGGAATTATTTGTAGTTACTGGTAATATTCCCATTTTTAATATATTTGCAAGTCAGATCTACTACATATTTAGGATATAACCAGTTCTGGCCCCAGAGCCTTATAGACATAAAACAACCTTGTGCACAAAGTGGGGCTACATTTCAGCATGCTATGGACATCACATTCCAAGGATTGTTTGGAGAGAGTGTAGTTATCTATCTTGATGATGTTACAGTGTTTTCCAAACAAAGATCAATCACATATGCCACTTGAAGAAAATTTTCGAGTGATGTCGCAAGTACGGGATATCTCTTAATCACAAGAAGAGCATCTTTGAAGTGTCTGAGGGTAATCTCTTGGGCCACATCATTATTAAGAGTTGGATTAAATTGGACCCCTAGATGGTCAAAGAAAGCATGAATATTCCTTTACCAACGAATAAAAAAGTTATGGAATCCATTGAGGGGAAAATTAATTTCCTCCGCAGGTTCATTTCCTATTACGCTCAGATTATTAAACCAATACAAGAAATAATAAAGATTATGTAAGATACAAATGGGACAGAAGGGAAAGGATGTGCTTTCCTGTATCAAACAAGCTATCACAAAATCACCTACATTATATAGCCCAGACTTCAGCAAATATGTTTTTCTCTATATCTTTGCTTCTGACACTTCTCTTGTCATTGTGCTCACACAAATGGATGACCAAAATATTGAATGGCCTATATCTTTCATGAGCTCTATTCATCAAGGATCTGAACTCAGTTATCTTGCAATTGAAAATTAGGCTTACACACTATACAAAGCGGTGAAACATTTTTGACCCTATCTTCTAAAAAATCATTTCATTATTTTGTTCCCCACCCAAAATTTATATCATTGTTTCTCCAACGAGAGATGGCTGATAGGAGAGTGAACTGGATGGTTGGCTTATAGGAATATGACTTAGAATTAAAAATAGTTCACACAATAAATTATTATGTCTATGTCGACTAGTAGCAGAAGTAGTGTACATAAAGGTAGAAGAAGATATCTCAGGTTGGGAGCAAGAAATAAAAATGTACAATGTCGATCAAGATTTCCTTACTATTGTCATGAACTATTGGTACACAAATGTGCACCAATACCGTGATCATGGGACTATGCCATCCCATCTATCCACACGACAGAAGAGGGCACTTAGACTCAAAGCAGTATCTTATTAGCTGGTGCATGGGGTGATTTTTTGAAATCCCCATAATGGAGTATTTCTCAGGTGCTTGGAAGCACATGATTTAGAGAAAGTAATGCGTGATCTCCACGACAGAACAGTCGGGGGACATTTTGCGGGTAGCACAACAAAACATAAAGTCACGGTGGCCAACTTTTACTGGCCTACATTATTCATAGATGCTCATGCCTACGCTTGCAAGTGTCCTTTCTGTTAGAGGTGTGTTGACAGAAACAAGAAGTCAGCCACCCCATTGTAGTCCATTGTAGTGGAAGAACCTTTTCAACAGTTGGGCTTGGATATTACTGGAGAAATATTTCCACATTCGTCGAAATAGCACATCTATATTCTCACTACTACATATTATTTCATGTTGTGGGTAGAAGCAGTTCCACTCAAATAGGTGAATGATTAGGAGATCATAAATTTCCTTCAACAAAACATCATTTCCAGGTTCAGCATTCCTACTTCACTTGTTTGTGACAATGTAATACACTTTTTATCGCTAATACTATATGATTTTTCATTGTTAAATGGTATTATATTTAAACATTCAGTTAATTATTATCCATAGGGGAATGTTCTCGTTGAATCCACAAATAAAAAATTAATTGACATCATCAAAAAGACCATATTCTCTGAGCAGCAAAACTAGAATTCTTCTTTGATAAATGCTTTATGGTCTGATGTAGTCATTCCAAATCCCTCTCTGAACACCTCCCCTTACTTCCTGGTATATGGAAAAGAGGCCATCCTACAACCCAGCATCTACATGTCTATGCTCCAACTTTCATAAGAATCCTAAGGCAAGCCATTCTTATTAGTGCAACGTAGGATGGACACCCTTCATGAATGACAAGAAGAAAGGTTGAAAGCAAAGGAAATATTTTCACTTCATTATAATAATATCAAGAGGTGGTTCAAGAAGAAGTCTTCAGGGAATAAAAACTCTAGTGTGGGTGACTTAGTCCTGAAGCGGGCCAAATCCCACGAGGACAAGGGGAAAAACACTAAGTTTCAATCCATGTGGATTGGGCCATTCACTGTCCACAAAAATGTTGGCCATCATAATTATCATCTTCAAACACTTGATGGGAAGATTGACACTCTCCCTGTCAATGAAAAAGACTTAAAACACTACTTTCGATGAAGATCTGGGGTCTTTCCCTACACTGTGTACATATTCTTTTCTTTCTTGTTGGTTTGAGTTTTGTTTTGTTTTTGTCATGCGAATAAGTGTTGTCCATGAACATGTTGTGGATTCTTATCATGTGTGTGGCCAAACTCTAATGATTCTTGTGCCACTTCAACATTTGGATAACCTTCTATCCACCTTCCTTGTGTTGGTTATATCGTTTGGAAAATGACGTTACAATGGAAAATATGATCCATCTATAAGGAGAGTTTTGTTCCAACCATGAAACCATGTATATTCCAGAAACCCCATGCCTACACTTGGTCTTTCTATTTCAATGTTTTCATGCTTATCCAATTAGTAGAAGTGGAGAAGGGGAAAAATATAAACGAGAAAACCTAAATCAGAGGTCTCTATATGATTCTATGAAGGAACAAACCTCTTCTGCTCTCAATAAATCAAGATTCCTCTTCTGCCCAAAAATAAGTAAGTGTCGAAGAAAAATCCTCTTAAAATAAATAAATGAAAGTGAAAGAAGAGAAAGTCTTCCTATGCAGAGAGGTGAAACAAGAAACTTTGCCAGGGTATTATCTAGGCTTGCTGGAAGTAGAGCAATGTTTGTTTTTTTGCTGACTCTAGTGGGGTACTGTCTAGGCCTTCTGGAAGCATAACAACACCAGAGATGAAAAAATTATACTATGAAAATATTAAGCTCGCGAGCTACACTACCCTTCCCAAATTGAAACATTGTGATATTGTTGAATCTTATGTTATGTTCAACAGAGAAGGAATAAAGGGGACCATGTCTATTCATGGGGCAAGTGGGAAGACTAAAGTAATTTGCACGATGAATCAATACTCCCTAACGAAACAAGGCCCTCCACAAAAGAAGTTAACCAAGATAGTAAAGCTAGAATTCAACTAGTGTGACACCAAGTGTTGTAGTTGCTACAACACCCTTCAATGGCTTACACTCACATTTGGAGCCTTCCTTGGTCTTGTACATTGTTTTCACAAACACCGAAGCTTATTTCATGATATTTCTTGAAGTATTATGTTCCCTTTTGCATGTTGGGTAAACTGTCATATTTTTGGATGACTCGTTGTCGCATAATATCTACAAACCTATTCTAATGGTCTCAAGGCTCTCTCTTTCTGTATATGAGTTTTTCTAACTATGTAAACATCTTCCAAATGTTGAAATTTGGTACCGGAGGACAGGTGGTTCCCTTAGGCTTTGATCTTTGGCCTAGGGAAAAGTGTCCAAAAGATTTTAATTTTTCTCCTAAAGTGACTTTATAATTTTTATAAAGTTAAAATCTAATTTAAAAGTGACTTTAAGTGATAAAGTTACTAAGTCTAATTTTAAAGTGACTTTTATAAAGTCAATGAAAAATTAGAAAGGAAAAAGTGACTTTGGAAATAAATGACTAAGTGGGTCTTTATTAAAGTGGGTGAATTAAAAAATAGAAAGTGAGATTTAAATGTGCATTTAATCTCAGCCATTGATCTAAATCTATTTCAGCCATTGGATTTAGAGATCATCCAAAAGTCACTTGGATCACCCAAAAGTCACTTGGAGTTATATTAAGGGAGGAAAAGGAGGAAAAGATCACATTCGATTCAATTATTTCATGAGCAGATTGAGAGGAGGAGAGCAAGAGAGCAAGGGAGATTTCTGGACAGTGAGCTGCGGAGTATCAGCAGCGGAGTTTCAGCAGCGGAGTAACAACAGCAAAGTTTCAGCAGGGCAGTTTTTCAGTAAGGCTGAGTTTCAGCAAGGCTGAGATAAGTTTTAAAAGTTTGCTTGCAGATTTTTGCTGAATATTTTCTTGCTGTAAAAAGGCTTTTTTCAGAAATAAAGAAGAGCTCTCAAACTGGTTTTCCCCAAGAGTTGTAGGGGGTTTTCCAGGGTCACATTGACCAAAATATCAGTGTTTTAATGTGTTTTAATGGCTGTTTATTACTGTTGATTTTTATTTCTACAATTTCCAGCATTCTGTAAAACTTCCAAAATTTGTGTTTTCAGCAAATTTATTTTTTTCAGCTTGTTGAATGTATGGTTATGGGAATGGGCATTTAACTACATGGGAGAAATAAGGAGAAACTAAAAATTGAGGTGGGAAAACAGAAATTTTAACATGGTATCAGAGCTTGAGTGCTGAAGGGCAGTCTGGGACAGCAAAAGAGAAAAATTACAGCTGCTGATTTTTCACTCAGAAAATTCCAGCAAGCTGATTTTTCATAAACAGCAGGTTTATCTTTACTACAGCAGTGCTATTTTTCAGTTTTAGGACAGCAGGATGTCATTGGGATTGAGGGTGGAGGATAGGTTGGATGGGCATACAAATTACAGCGTTTGGAAGGAGAGAATGCAGAGTATCTTTGAGGAGGCAGAAGTCTGGGATATCATGTGCATACCACTCAGACCCCTGTTGTTGTGCCTACTGATGTTACTCAGTTGGCTGCTTATAATAGAAAGAACAACAAGGGTAAGAGGCTGATTCTAGATGGAATCAAAGACCATTGCATTCCTCATGTGAGAAGAAAGAGCAATGCCCATGAGATGTGGACAGCATTGTCCAATCTCTACCAGAGTACCAATGAGAACCGGAAAATGGTTCTGAAGGAGAAACTGAAAAACATTAAGATGGGCAATGATAGTGCAGCTGGATATTTCACTAAGATTACTAATGTGAGAGATGAGTTGGCAGCGATTGGAGAGGCCATTCCACCCACTGAGTTGGTGCGGATTGCGGTAAATGGCCTCCCCCGTTCATGGATGAACTTTGTTGATGGGGTTTGTGCACGTGAGACCCTTCCCACATTGGAGAGGTTTTGAGATGATTGCATTCAGACAGAGATCAGGAAAGATCAGCTTGGGGCAGCCAAGCCAGTTGAGCAGGATGAGGATATAGCACTGGTGGCAAGAGGCAAGAAAGGCAAAGGGAAGAAGCAGGCTTCCACAAGCAGTGGTGGGGGCAAAGACAAAGGTAAAGGTAAACAGGTAAACATACAGAAGGACTATTCCAAGGTGAAGTGTTGGAATTGTCAAAAGATGGGACACTATGCAGTTGTGTGTCCAGAGAAGAAGAAGAAAAAGGGGAAGGACCAGAGTTTGGCAGCTTCAGCAGAGATTGAGGATTTTGCAGGTCGTTTTGACCGGGAGTTTGCGTTCACTATGTGTGAGTCCTATAGTGCAGGATCACCTGCCATACAGGTTCAGAGGGAGCATGCTTTTCCCTCGATTAGCGGAGCATCTACAGGTATCTGGTATGTAGACAGTGGGGCTTCACGTCATATGATAGGAGTTCGTGAGTACTTCTCATAGCTTTCAGAGAGTGGCACTGATGTAGAGGTAGTACTCAGTGATGACAGAGTTGTTAGAGCAGTCGGGGTGGGGACACTGACATTTTAGAGGGAGTCCAAATCTCCCTTGAAAGTTATAGTTGTTCTTTATGTGCTAGGGATGAGGAAGAACCTCATATCTGTCTCGGCTTTGGAGGACAGAGGATATGAGGTACTGTTCAGGGGAGGATAGGTGTTGATGTATCCCAGGGGCGCTCTAGCTGAGTCAGCTAGAGTGATATGTGTACGCCATGCAAAGGTGTATAGGTTTGCATTCCAGCCCCTTTTGGCATTGAGTAGTAGTACCGACAGCAGAGCTAGCAGTTCTGAGCAGTGTGAGATTTGGCACCGAAGGATGGGACATATGTGTCATGGAGCCTTGAGGACCTTGCGGGAGATCACTACAGGTATGCCAGATTTTAGTACTGATCACTTTGATACTTGCAGAGGATGTGCTATGGGCAAGTTTTCCAAATCCCCTTTTCCCAGCAGTGACAGCAGAGCGACTGGGATACTTGATTTGATACATTCTGATGTGAGCGGTCGGATGTCTCATGTTTCCTTGAGTGGATATGAGTATTATGTTTTATTCATTGATGATCACTCCAGGAGGACCTGGATTTATTTCTTGAACACCAAGAGTGAGGTCTTCAAGCGGTTTCAAGAGTTCAGAGCTTTTGTGGAGACACAGACAGGTCGGAAGATCAAGTCCCTGAGGTCGAACAATGGAGGAGAGTACACCCTTGGAGAGTTTGTTGACTATTGTGCGGAGGCAGGCATTAGGAGGGAGTTCACTGTTCCTTACAACCCCCAGCAGAATGGGGTTGCGGAGAGGAAGAACAGATCCATCATAAGGGCTGCCAAAGCCATGTTACATGATCAGGGGTTGCCATTGTTTTTGTGGGCAGAGGCCTGCAACACAGCTGTTTACTTGCAGAACAGGAGTCCGCATCGTGCCTTGGGGCACATGACTCCGGAGGAGGCTTTCTCTGGGAAGAAGCCTGATATTGGTCATCTTCATATCTTTGGATGCATTACATACTCCTATATACCCAAGGAGAAGAGGACCAAACTAGAGCCCACCGCAGAGAAGGGTATCTTTGTGGGCTACAGTGAGACCTCAAAGGCCTTTCGGATTTACATTCCTGCACAGAGGAGAGTTGTTGTCAGACGGGATGTGAAGTTCGAGGAGGACAGGGCTTTTAGGAGATCACGGGAGTTGGAGTATCTGGATCAGCCAGACCCTCAGCAGCAGTTGTGTCAGTCGCAGGGATCCAGTGGGCAGGGATCAGGAGGATCAGGAGGATCTGGAGGTACATCTATGAGGATGTCAGGTCCATCAGTGAGCAGTGGCTCACCGAGCCAGAGGGGTGGTGCTCCGAGCAGGTCACAGAGCAGTTCACTAGGGAGTCCACTGATGGACAGTTCACACGGTACCTCAGCTTCTACAGGTTCAGGTGCAGGCAGGAGGACAGCGGACAGACAGTCAGGAGTTCAGGCTACTGATGGTGATGAGGAGGAGGAGTTTCATTCTCCTATGGGAGAAGCATGCTCAAGGAAGGGGAAGCCCAAGTGGCTTCAGGACACCTTGAGAGATGCCACATCTGTTGCTGAGCCGAAGAGGCCGGTCAGAGAGAGTAGACCACCTGAGAGATTTTGTAGCTATATGGCGATGGTTACCAGCATCCTTGACTCTGAGCCTTCTAGCTATGAGGAGGTAGCTAGCCAGCAGGTATGGAGAGAGGCCATGCAGGAGGAGTATTCTTCTATCATGAAGAATGATGTTTGGGAGGTGGTGCCGAGGCCTGAGGGCAAGTTCGTGGTTACTTCCAGATGGCTTTACAAGGTAAAGCATGCTGCAGATGGCAGCATTGAGAAATTCAAAGCGAGGTTTGTGGCTAGAGGGTTCTTCCAGGTAGAGGGAGTTGATTATGAGGAGACCTTCGCTCCCGTGGCTCGATATACTTCGATTCGTTCCATTATATCGATAGCAGCAAAGATGGGTTGGAAGATCCACCAGATGGATGTGAAGACCGCATTTCTCAATGGCTT
>APFE030866900.1:0-19106 GCA_000404065.3 Pinus taeda
TTTTGTAATCGAGATGGGCACTTAGAATCTAAATGCTTTAAGAAGATGGAAGCCTTTGAAGCCGCAATGAAGAAACATAACATCCATGTGGAGCATTCTTCTACTTCAACTTCAACTTCATCTTCAGGAATGGCACTTTCTGCATGTCGTTGTCAATCATCTAAGTCTGGTTATGCTTTAAATGTATCTTCTTCTTCTCATTCTCATGAGTGGCTCATTGATTCTGGAGCCTCTTATCACATGGCCAAAAATAAAGCCATGTTTTCTTCTTTACATGATTGTAACACAAAAAATATATATGTTGGTGATGATAGATCTCTTAATGTTCTAGGGACTGGAACTGTTCATCTAGACAATGGTCAGTTTAATGATGTATTATGTGTTCCAACCTTATCCAGCAACCTTCTATCTGTATATCAGATAACTCATTCAGGTGAAGGTAAAATTGTTGAATTTTCACCTCATGATGTTGTAATCAAGGATCTAAGAGATCCTAAACAGATTCTAGCTACTGGTATTGCTGATGATTCCACAAGGTTGTATAAGTTTCACAACTTTGGGTCATCAAAACTTCCCTCAGTATTTGTTGCTCATAATGATGAAGTGAGCAAACTTTGGCATGAGCGATTTGGTCACTTAAACTATCGCTCTCTTCAGAACCTATGTAAAGAAAATATGGTGACAGGTCTTCCCATGGTATCTTGCAGAGATGGTGGTTGTTCCGGATGTGTACTCGGAAAACATCATCGGGACAGTTTTGAAAGACGTGCCTCTTGGCACGCCTCGGCCCCTCTACAGCTTGTTCATAGTGATTTATGTGGTCCACTTCCAGTTGTTTCCTTCTCTGGCTACAAATATTTCTTAACTTTCATTGATGATTTCTCCAGACGCACTTGGGTATATTTCTTAAAACTCAAGAGTGAAGTATTTAACAAATTCTTGGCCTTTAAGGCCTTTGTTGGAAAACAATCTGGACATCAAATTCTTAAGCTAAGATCAGATAATGGCGGAGAATATGTTAAAAACGACTTCATCAATTTTTGCACTGAGCATGGAATCCAAATGCAACATACTGTTCCATATCTCCACAACAAAATGGTGTAGCTGAAAGGAAGAATCGCACCTTAAAGGAAATGGCTAATTGTATGCTTCAATCTAAAGAACTTAGTCTTAACTATTGCGCAGAAGCAATTAACTGTGCAAATTACATACTAAATCGCACTCCTACTAAAGCTTTAAAGAACATCACTCCAGAAGAAGCATGGAGCTCTATTAAACCAGATGTGAGTCACTTTCGTGTTTTTGGAAGTGAAGAATGGGCCCATATTCCAGATGAAAAACGTAAAGCTTTAGAACCAAAGAGTGAAAAATGTATCTTTGTTGGATATTCTGAAGATGTCAAAGCATATAGACTTATTCCATTTAAGTCCAAAAATGTTATAATTAGAAGAGATGTTAAGTTTGATGAAAATAAATCGGCCTACGAGCCTAGTTCGGGCGGATGTGCCACCTCTTCCTATCTCTTCTACTTTTGAAAACATTTCTTCTTCAGATGATGAAAGTGAGGATGATAATCCTCCACCACCTTTTCAGGATCATCCTTCAGCTCCTTTAGCTCCTTCACTTCCAAGATGGGTCCGTGCTACTCGGGATGCAGCAGGTGATCTTGCCGGTGATCCTACAGATCAGCGACGTACACGTTCTCAGTTTGAAAGAGCCTCTTCTTTACTGGCTCATGCTCCAGTAAATCATGATCCTGACACTTTTGCAGAAGCTTCAGGCCATCCACATTGGGAAGCAGCTATGAATGAAGAATATCATTCATTGTTGGCAAATGATACATGGGATCATGTTCCTCTACCAAAGGGACGCAAACTTGTTAGATGTAAATGGGTTTACAGAACAAAGTATGGACCAGGTGGGAAAGTTGATAAACATAAAGCTCGTCTTGTTGCTTAGGGCTTTTCACAGGTTGAAGGCATTGACTACACTGAAACCTTCTCCCCTGTTGCCAAAATGAACTCTATCCGCCTTGTTCTTTCCCTTGCTGCCTCTTTAAAATGGGAAGTCCATCAGATGGATGTTAAATCTGCCTTCTTGCATGGGGACTTGCATGAAGAAATCTATATGGAACAACCCATTGGCTTCATCCAAACAGACTCCAGCCTTGTATGTCGACTTAAGAAATCTCTTTATGGTCTCAAGCAAGCTCCTCGGGCTTGGTATGCCAAAATGGATAGCTTTCTTTTAGAATCTGCTTTTCTAGGTGTTATTCTGACAATACTGTCTACACCAAGAAAGTGGGCAACTCTCTTATCATCCTTGTTCTTTATGTTGATGATCTTATTCTTACTGGTTGTGATCCCAACCTTATAAACCATGTGAAGTCCAGCCTTAAAAAGAAATTTGAAATGACAGACTTAGGACACTTACACTATTTTCTCGGTCTTCAAGTCTTGCAATCCAAGGAGGGTATTTCCCTTTCCCAGTCCAAGTATGCTTGTGATATTCTTCGTCATTTTCACATGGAAGATTGTAAGCCAGCTCCTTCTCCCTTTCAGTCTGGAGTCAAACTTTCAGTCTCTTGTACTTCTCCTGAAGTTGATGCTACCTTATACCGTCAACTTGTAGAAAAACTCTTGTATTTAACCCATACTCGTCCTGACCCTTCCTTTGCTGTTGGCCTTGTTGCTCGTTTTATGCAAAACCCCCGTGAAAGTCATTGGAAAGCAGCTAAAAGAATACTTCGTTATGTTCGGGGTACAGTACAGTTTGGGATTCATTACAGTGCCAAAGGAGCTCCTCTATTAGTTGGTTTCACTGATTCTGATTGGGCTGGTGACCCTGATGATCGGAAGTCTACTGCCGGTTATGTCTTCACTCTTGGTTCAGGACCTGTTACATGGGCTTGTAAGAAACAGGCTGCCATTTCTCTTTCGTCAGCAGAAGCAAAGTATCGTGGTGCCGTGGAAGCTAGTAAGGAAGCCTTGTGGCTTCGTCAGATCCTATCAGAACTTGGCTTTGAGCAATAGCATCCATCCACACTTTGGTGTGATAATCAAAGTGCCATTCAGCTATGCAAAGATCCAGTCCAGCATCAGCGCAGCAAACACATTGAACTACACATGCACTTCATCCGAAAACTCATTCATGACCATGTTCTTGAAGTGCAATATTGTTCAACAGATGATCAGGTTGCAGACATCTTCACAAAGGCTCTCACAGAGGCGAAGTTCACTAAACTTCGATATATGCTTGGAGTTCAGGAAGTTGTCACTAAGGGGGGATAGGCTCTAGTGCCTCCTTCCTTCTCCTATTGTGTCATATTTGTAAATCCTTCAATCCTATCCCAAGTTGTTCTTAAGGGGGGATGTTAGGATATTCCGACACATAGGAATAGTTAAGTTCAACTTGGTCTAGTATAGAGTTAGGTATAGAGTTAGGTAAAGTGTGTTTCTTTACCATTGTACATTTTGTAACTTACAATCCGACGGTCACGATATGCAGTGATCCGACGGTTCATTCTCTCCTCGGTATTACCGACACTTGATCCGTGGCTTGACACCCGATTGGTCCATGAATTCTATTTAAAGCGCATGGAGGTTCATTTGTACGTTAACCGTGCATGAGAGAAGCTTATGTAAATTGTAAACTCCTACATATGATTTTGGAAATACTTAGGGGGGTGAATCAATATTTTTTTTTGTTGTTCTTGTTGCTACCAAAAGCGCACACACACACACACACACACACACACATATATATATATAGATATAGATATATAAAATTGGTTGCAATTACTTGCCAAGCTCCAACTTGGACTTTAGTGAGACTCCAACCTCTAGAGCACCAACTCTGTCTTGCAATAGTTCTGCACTTAGGAGCACCAACTCCCAAGGATTTGAATCCTATTCAATTCTGAGGCTCCAACCTCTTCGGATCCAACCCAAGCCTGAAATAAATTGTTCTGCTACCATTCTATGCTCCAAAGCCTACTGAGCTTCTGCTCTTCTCCTGTTCTCTTGCTTCTCTGGCCTCTCCTGCTTCTTGCCTATTCTTCAGCTTCCTCTCTCATAGATTATGCATTCATCAATCACACTTCAACTTGTTTTTCTGTCTTTATGTGTTTGAGACACCTGTGACTATTCTTTTCAACTTTCCATTGCCTCTTCGGCTTCCTCCTCCATCATTTTCGTTTCCTCTGACTCGCTTGATTATTTGGCTTCCCTCCTTGGTCACTATGGCTTCCTCAGCACTGGATTTCCATGTCGTTTCCTGGCTTTACAGTCACTGAGTGTTAAAACTATAACACAGGTTCATTTTTTCAATGATAACAAGCATCTATCATTTAACAGACATGACACGTCCTATCGTAATCGCAATCGGCTTGAGTCTAACCTTCTGAGCCATCGTTCAAGCTTCCTAAACCATTCAGAGCATCCCTTAGTGTATTGCTACCTTCAAATGCCGCACAAACTAGATATACAATTACACAAAAAATAGGAGTAAAAACAGGCAAAATAGGACTAAAGGGTAGACTTCAAAAAATATTACACCTGCACCTAAATTGTATTGGATCCCCTCCTCCATAGTTTTATCACAATGAGCGCTCTAGTGTGGAAAGGATTCATAACATATGCGATATGTGATAGATGCAATGATAGATTAACTCATATTGCAATGTGTGGCAAGTCCGCGTGTATATGTATTACAATCGGGAGTTGCTCTTGGTAGAGGTCTTCAATAATTCATGCCCTATTACATAGCCGATGGCCGATTCCCCTCCTCTGATGGACTAGATGCGATATGGTATTAAACCATAGTTAATATACACATTGGGTCCATAGCCTTATTGCAGTCAGCATTTCTGATGTGGTAAGGCTTTATGACTTGCGATATGCAATGGATGTGATAATATATTAATTCATATTACAATGTCGCAATGGGTCGACATACGTTATCGCAATCAAAGGTTTTAATGTAGCAGGGTGATGGCACATAGCTGAACCACTGATTAGTGCTTTCATCGATATACATATATATCCAGATATATATATAAACTTCTCTGTCGATAGTGTGTTTGCCATATATATATGCTTTGGCTTCTGTTTGGCCTCCCATAGTGTTCAATGTCATATAGCTACGTTTTTTGCCATCGATGGGTAAATACATATATATACAAGTCTTTCTACCTACGATAGTGCGAATGCACGTATATATATGTTTTTGCTGCCAATACATGAGGTTGTGGCATATATATGATATGTGCTCCCGATAGTGTATTCCTTTGGCATATATGGCCCCTGAACACTGTTTAAATGCATATCTCTCTCTCTCTCTCTCTCTCTCTCTCTCTCTATATATATATATATATATATATATATATATATATATATATATATATTATATATGTATATATGTATATATATATATATGTTATATATGTATATATGTATATATATATATATATATATATATGTATATATGTATATATTGTATTATATATATATATATATATATATATGTATATATATATGTTATATATATATATATGTATATATATATATATATATATATATATATATATATATATATGATAGATATGTATATATATATATATATATATCTATATATATGTATATATATATGTATGTATATTATATATGTATATATATATGTATATATATATAATATATATATATATATATATATATATATATATATATGTGTGTGTATGAGTTTTTCTCCCGATGGTGTATTCCACCTGCATATACACTATAATCCTCCCAATGGCTCTGTTTGCTTCCTCCAATGGATCTGACTGCTCTATGCTCTATTTTCTCCTCAAATGGCTCTATCTGCTCTGTGCTCTATTAACTCCTCTAGTGGCTCTATCTGCTCTATGCTCTGTTAGTTCCTTTGGTGGCTCTCTCTGCTCCTCTTGGCCTCGTCCATTCCTCTTAGCTCCTCATGGCTCTGTCTGCTCCTTCTTGTCGCACGGATCGTCACGACAACGCTCAGATCAGGGGTTGTCACTCTGATCCCTGATCTCTCCGT
Organism: Pinus taeda; assembly: GCA_000404065.3. NCBI lineage: Eukaryota > Viridiplantae > Streptophyta > Pinopsida > Pinales > Pinaceae > Pinus > Pinus taeda. Next base: position 6,058 of record APFE030866900.1, read on the forward strand.
TTAAGCCTGTCTCCCATGGCTAAGGGGGGTAGACGCTGTAGGAAAATGGAAGACCAACTTGAAACAGTTGGTTTGGGAGACACGAAAAAACACTTAATAGATTTTATTGAGTTAACAGATCAGTGCCTTATGAGCTTGATGTTTAAAAGATTACTTACTAGATGTTGTCGAAATATAAACCATGTATAGCAATCATTTATCATCAAATAACTTGGACAATGCAAGATATCCAATAAAATCACAGCGTTCTTATAATGGTTCAGTGATTAAAGCTCAATAACGATATTCCAGTAATTGAAAATTTCAAAAAGATAAACGCTTTAAACAGCAACGCAATTTCAAAAAATTTAACTGGAGATCACATTCATATAGCTAATCTTTAAATGGTCATTCAAGCATATTTAACCACATGAAAAATGATAAACATTAACCCCACATCAAAAATTTAGCCTCAGCGAAAAAGTAACAGATTCCTGGGCTAAGATTCAAACTCGCAAAATATTTCCAAAAATGATATTTTATGTTTTTCAAACAAAAATTTAAAACCAAAAATTTAAAACTAAATGAAAAATCTAAATCTAGAAAAGATTTTTTTTTTAATATATTTTATAAATTTTTTATGATTTTTAATTTCTAAACAAAGGAAAAAAAAATTATGAATTTTTTAAAATTTTAAAAATTTTAAAATTTTTATGATTTATTTTTTATTTTAAAAAAAACAAAACTAAAAAAAATAAAATAAAAAAAAATCTATTTTAAATCTATACTAAACTAAATTAAATTTAAAAAAAATGAAAATCTTAAATCTAAAACTAAAAGCTAAAACCCTAAGCTTTTTTTTTTATGAATCCCTTTTTCTATTTTAAAATCAAACTAAAAGAAATAACATAACACATTATATATAAAACTAAAACATAAAAAAAACAATACGTAACAAACCCTACATAACCAAACTAAACAAAAATGAAATTGATTTAACCTTAACTCAAACCTACGCTAACATAAATCAACCTACGACTACAACTTATAAAAAAAATCGATTTTAGTTCTTTGTATACCCAAATCGAATCAAACAGACTTACGTTAATGAAATCGAAAAAAAAAAAACGAAAATGTTCTTACCGCTCAACGCAAAGGCGGACTTGGCCTGGAAAAAAAGAAGATGTGTTTTCTTACAGCGTTTTGCAGGCTTCCTTCAATGGCAGACAGGGTATGAGTTTCGACGACAGCAAATGGAAGTACCCACGATATATAAATCGATCTTAGTTTGACGGTTTTCAGGTTAACATGCGGGTATGGAAGGCTGCGACGGTTCTGGAGCTGATGGCGGCAGATGGACACAGCACACACGCACCCAGAAAACTTTGGATCGTTTTGATTCCCACGCTGGACAACAGACAGACAACCTACATCGTTTGAACTGGTGTATGCCCACGGGGAACTAACAGCAGCGTAGACTGATCAGAACCCAGGCAATCCTCGCGTCAAAACCTCAAAAACCAAATGTCCCTCAGTTAATATGACTGCAGATGCGTGGAAAGCTGAGGTGGACGAATGACAAGCAGAGAGTGATAGCATATAGCTGGAAATGAAGTTGTGATGACGGGTAGCATTTGAAGTGGAGAACAGTTGATGGAAAGCGTGAAGGTTACGAGGAAAATGTAAGCTGGAGAAGGCTGCAGCGTGCAATATGGCTGAGTTTTCGAATGAACGGAGGGAGAGAGGGAGCTGCGTTTTTATTTTTATTTTTGTGCATATTTCTGGCAGCGCAGGACAGCTGGGGAATTTGAAAAACAATTTTGCAGTCCATGGAAAAATATTCCAAACCCCAGAAGCTGATATCAATGAAACCGATGTTAAAATTTTTCCAAAACTGAAAACCCTTGGACAGCGAAACAACAACCCTGCCAAAACTCAAATTTCCACCAGAATTTTATCTCGGACCTGCAAATGGAAAACAAACCCAGAAGATATATGCAAAGAACCCTGCAAATCAATCAAACAAAAATTTCGAAATTATAGCTCTATAAAGCCAGATTTATCAGTTATCATTGAAATATTTTTAGAACTTCAGATGGCTAATGAAATGCTTTTAGAAATCTCTCATGCAATTCAGAAAACAGACTAAATGATTAACCCAAGGTCAAAACTAGCTGGGCTCTGCAAAAAATGCTTGTGGGAGTTGGCTAGTTCAGCAGAGAACTTCCCCAAACACCCATTGATCTTCTTCCACAAGATATTCCTACACAGCTCACTTTAACCATCAATAAAGAGAGGAAAGACAGTACTAGATCTCCAATGCAATAGAGATACCTGCCATTACTTCAGAAACCCTAATACCATTCAAACCCTAGCATGTGAACAAGATACCTATGCTCAACAATACTCTTCATTAAGCTGTTATTAATTGCTGAAAAAATAAAATATGCAGAAAATGAAATGGCTCACAACACTTCAAGAGAGTAACACCATCAAGCTTTTGACCCCAAAGTCTTTATTAGCACCAGAAAAGTTTACAAGAGAGCTTCTTCAGCACAAGACTCAGATCCAATATCTTCTCAAATGACCCCTAACATCCTATTTAAAGGAAAAAATCCCAACGTCTAGTTTGAGTGATCCATGTCAAAACGATCTCGACCGTCGATGAGGATCAAGACATCTCTTAATCTCATCCGTTGTATTTTTAATGCATTTAAGAATTTGAAATTCTCAAAATATTTTATTTTTTAAGTTTTTATTTTATTTTTATATATTTTTATTTTATTCTTTATATTTTTATTTTTTATATTTTTTAATTTTTTATTATTTTTTTATTATTATGGATCCTCAAACTCAGCCTTTGGAAAAATTTCCCTAGGACCTAGGACTTAAGACCCATGAGGGGATTAAAATATTTCCTAACCCTCAAGACACTTTCCATCATGACTTTTACAACTTTACATCTCAAGGGGGAGAACCCATTTGACATAGACCCTCATAAACCACCCAGTTCTGTGACCAAACATAATCTAGCAGATTAACACACTAGGATTCTCCTAAGACTCTAATGAAAAAATTCATTCCGGTTTTGGGGTCAGGTTGAAGGAAAACTTTGCCGATCATGGATCAGTGAGACGAAAAGCCTTCTGGAATGTAGATTATCACTAGAAAATTAGGTCCACCTAGGCAATTTACATACATGACAATTCTGCTAAGATTATTTACAATTCAAAATGCAGACTGGGTTTACAACTTAATATGATCCAGTGAATGATGACTGTCGAATGGCATGGACATGTCGATCAAGCGTTATCCCTTTTTGCGAAGAAAAGGGGGTTTACTACTTGTGGGTAGTTGACACGCAGCGGTCAACACTCCTCTTGGCTCCATTTACTTCTCGAATATTGCCATATTGACATCAATGAAAATATGTGTCCAACAATCTCCCCCTTTATTATTGATGGCAATATTTTTCTACTCTCCCCCTTTAACATCAATGGTATAGGAATGCATACGGACTCCCCCCTATCAAACTACTCCCCCTGTCCTGCTACATCTTTATGAATGAACTTGAGTGATGATAAAGAGATAACCCCCATATTTTGACGCAAATGTTCTAATGCTTTTGAAAGAAGAAGTTTTGTGAAAATATCAGCTATCTGCTCCTTAGTACTGATATATTTTGGGACAATGTTTTGTTTAGTTACTTGCTCACAGAGGAAATGATACTTGATTGGTATGTGTTTGGTCCTTCAGTGCATCACTGGATTTTTTCTGAGACTCATAACACTTGTGTTGTCACAATAGATGGTAATCAATTGATCTATACATATTTCGACATCTTTTAGATCTTACTTCATCCATAGTATTTGAGTACAATAGTATGTTGTAGCCATATACTCAACTTCGGCTGTGGATAATGATATGGATGACTATTTTTTGCTGAGCCAGGATACTAAACAGTCACCTAGGAAGAATACATTTCCACTAGTACCTTTCCGATCATCTATACTTCCAACCCAATCAACATTAGTGTATGCAGTTACAGTCAATGTTGAGCTCTTTGGGTATCAAAGACCAAAATCAGGAGTTCCTTTCAGATATCTAAGAATTATTTTTACAGGTAATAATTGGGTTTGTTTGGGAGTAGATTGAAATCCCACCATTCCTACTGCCTGTATTATGTGTGGTCTTGTAGCTATTAAGTATAGAAGGGCTCCAGTTATTGACCTGTAATGAGATACATCTACTATAGGGGAGTCATCTTTGCTCAATTTGTTGTTTATGGTCATAGGTGTGCTCATGGATGCATAGTCCTCCATTCCATATCTTTTGAGCATGCCTTTTAAATTTATTTGGGTTGAGATATACACAATCCTGCTCTGGTTTGAGATACTTGAAGTCCAAGGAAGTGAGACAACTCTCCTATCATTGACATCTCAAACTCTTTTGACATGTTTTGAGAAAATTCATGGCTCATTTCATCATTATTGCTAGCAAAAAATCAGATCATCGACATAAACAAGAGTAACTAGTAACTCATCTTCATCTACCTTTATATATAGATTACTTCCAGCCACTTCCTTTTTGAAGCCTTGTTATTGTAGATAGTGATCCAATCTTGCATACCAAGCTCTAAGAGCTTGTTTCAAACCATATAAATCCTTTTTCAACATACAGACTGATCCAAAAATGGATCTTGGATAACCCTCTAAGTCCAAAAGACTTCAAATAAGAGGTAAAAGATGCCAAATGGCACAAATCCTTTGTAAATTAGAGGAAAATCAAAATCATATGTTGCTCTCAAAAATAGTCTCATTCTAGAGATTTTTTCATTTTGAATCCAATGCAATTTGAATGGGTGAAAACAGACTCCGGATGAAGGAGTTATTGTAAAATGAAAATTGCCCAATGTCCTTGGAAAAGGAGGCAATTTCATTAAATTTTGAACTATATTGAAAATTTTGATTTTTAGTATAGGCTCATGAGCCAATTCACAACTAACACATGGCAGGTCGGGATTGGGCCATGTGGCCCACTCTGATTGGTCTAAGACGAAATGAGGCATTAACACTCAAGGGCCGTTAGATCTAAAATATCAAGGGATGGGAGCAAACCGTAGCAATGAAGCATTGATATTGCATCGGCGGATGGATATATAAAGGAAGGACCTCAAGTCTTAAGGCATCGTGACATGGGATCGTCGAAATATCGCATCGCTTAAATCTAAAGGAAAGGCCTTGGGTCAATGTGACTTGCGACTACGATTGCCGATATCGGCAAATTAATATCGGCGATCCTAAAAGGGAAGTCCCCTGGCCGATGTGACTTGCGACTGCAATCACCAATATCGGTGGATCGTTACCAGTGATCCCAAAAGGGAAGGACCCTAGGCCATGCGACTTGCGACTGCAATCAAAACCAGACCCAAAGGGGTTTCAAAATATAAATAAATATAATCTCAAGTCTAGTAAGCGAGATTTTCAACGTTTTTTATGTATTTTCAATACAAAGGGAAATCACAACATAAGTGGGACTTGCAGCATTTTAATGCAATTCTAAGAATACAAAGGGGCTGGCCTTAGAGCCATTCAACTTACGATAGTGACCTACGGGCAAACCCGATAGGAAAATAAAGCACAATTATGTGAATTTCAATTCCAGAATTGTGTTTTATGCGGATTTTCCTGTGTTTTTACAACATTCTTTATGTAAATAGAGAACAACTTTTTTAGAAGAATTTAAAGCATTGATTGCCCTTCCATGCAAAACAAATTGCCACCATACCTTGGGACATTATCAATGACTATTCAACGATCTAGAGGGAAGGTGAAGGGATAGCGATTGGGAGCCGGAGAGCCCGAGAGTTTAAACGAATAGACAAGTGCCGATGGGCTTAGAAATTTGTTCCATGACAGAAACAAAGTTTGTTGAGTCTGAGAGCATGACTAAGGGGCATAATCAGGTAGCGTGGAGACATAGGAAGCTCCAGAAGCGCAGAGAAGCTTGGACGCTGATATTTTACCAAGAGGGCAGTCCACAACATGAAGTGAATGCATGGGAGAGTTGGAGCTCAGGAACCCATTGGGAAGCTCAGTGTGTCATAGTGCTTGATAGGAGATAGCCCCCAGAGGTTGGAGAGGCAAAGCCAGAGCACTTAATATAGCGAAGCCACCAGAGGTTGGAGGCAGCACATAAATACTTCAGTGAAGTATCAGATAACAAACAGACCAAATGATCTAGTTGTTGCTGGTGTTGTTTGAGTTGAAGACAAAAGGAGTTCGGAGATAGTAAACAATTCTAAGGGAATCAAAGAAGCTAGAACTTCAAGAAGCTCAGAGCACAGATTGATAGAATTAGTCCATAGAAGCCTAGATCTATTTGCAGCTAAAGGACAGTGACGAGTAAGATGGTATTATGAGCCCACTGGTTCATTTGTAAACCATATGGAGTTTAGTCAAGGACTTGTAAAATAATTCAGCCATAATCCCAAAGAGCCTAATCGAGTTGATTAGAGCTCAAGGAGATGTAGCCCAAGATATCAGGGTGAACTCCATATTACATTGTTGTCTGATGTGTTTGTTTTACTACTGCATTATTCACTGTTATATGCATTTATATATATGTTCAAGCAGATTTAAATATCAGCATACATAACAGATTTTAAAGCACATAAATAGCCAACAATAAATATAATCATATTCCTATATTTTCAAGCATTTCTTAATTCTTCATTGGTTAATCAAATAGACTTGGGAAAATTAAGGATTTGGAAGTAGGAGAGGTTCTTCTAAGCTAGACAAGAAGCCTAAGAGCCCCATTTTCAGATCAGGTGGTATTAGAGCTTAAGATTGATTAACCACACCTTTAAGAAGGTTATATCAGAATGCTTGATTGATAGAGAAAATATTGCTTGTTTGAAAGGTGTTTGAATAATAAGACGTTGATTTTATGATTGTTTTACAGACTGACTATTTTCTAAGTTTGCAGAGGTAAAGGGAAAGCTCAGTCCAGGAAGGACAATAGGAAGAAGGGCTAAAGGAATTCTTTTATCCCAAAGGACCTCAAGGCAATCCAAAGCATAAGTGGTTTGTTGCAAGAGGTTGCTTAAATAAGCTTTTTATTTATCTTGTTGAAGTTTTTTTGTTCATTGGCATAATGATAACTTCTACAAGTGGGTCCTCAAATTCTGCTTTCTTCACAAGACTCTTTGATGAATACATGAAGAAATAATTTTCCACCATGATGGATATGGTGAGAGAAATTCATGAGGATGGAAGGAAGAGTAGCATGCTTAGAAAGCAGCTAAATTCCATGAAGGAAGAGAAGTAGTTGCTTGTTGACAAATTGCAGGAAATGGAGAGGCAACTTCATACTGAAAATATGAATATGAAGAGGATGAATGAGTTAGAAACACAACTCTTTATTGCCAAAGAAGCCTTAGTCAAGTATCAGCCTGAAGAAGAGGTAAGTCATTCCATTTTATCTTCAATTTCTTCTAAGAATACTCATATTGGTTCTTTTGAACAACATATTGGAGGCATAGGTTCGAAGCCAATGTCCAAGATGGGCTATGAAGGAAAGGGCTTGGGAAAGCATGCACAAGGTATCATTGAACCAATCATGGTTGAGGAAAGGCCTAAGTATTTGGGTCTTTGCTATGGAGAGTCTTATGGGGAGAGTTCAAAAGCTGCCATGAAGGCCATTGAAACAGTTCCAAGAAGGAGTTCCATTGTAGGTCCTCTAATTCAAGAGTGTGAAGATTGTGTTCAGGAGGAATGTAATGGCTTTAAACATCATTTGTAGGGCGTAAGTGTTCAGAAGCACACCCTTGAACCAAAGAGTTGTGGAAACTCTAACAACCTTGAAGATATTGATGGGATTCCAAAGGGAGCCACTTCTTCATTTGCTTCACCTCCTTCTCAAGGCAATAAAGGTGAAAGAAGTAGGTATAAATCTGCTTCTGAACATTTTCCTTTTGGTTGCGTAAAGCATGATAAATTTCCACATAAATATGGGAAAATAATTGCATGTTCCTTTTGTGGTTTGGATAACCATCATGTTTCTAGATGTTGGAAGAGAATGGCCACATATAGGAAACTTTTGAAGGAAAGAAAGCAAGCAGCCAAAGGTCTTGTTATCACTCCGAGAAACTCTCCTAGGTTGTAGCTCGAATATGCCTGGTAATATATAATCTTCAATATTTTCCTCTCAACTATTGGAATAAATGATGGTTTGGATCAAGTTATATAACCATTTTAGCTCTGTTATCACTCAATGCATGCATGAACATTCTCACCAATACAAGGCTTTAGACCACTAATGCTCGATAAGTTACAAATTCAATGGAGAGATGGACAATACTAACTATACTAGAAGATTACATACATAAACATACATCAATGGCTAGCTACAGGCACCAAAAGAGAATACTGACTATTTGGCAGATGCATATATGACCACATATGGATGGCTAGCTACAAGTAGCGAAGAAGCTTGCAAAGCTAATATATCAAAGTAGACATAAGATGACAGTTATCTGGCCTTAGACACAAAGAAAACATGAAAAAACTAAGCAAGTGCAAGCATAGAACAACAAAGAGAATGGACATTGAACATATAATGGCAAAAGAAGCTTATATTGCTAGAATTGAGATGAGAAGCTTGAATGAACAGAGGAGGAGTAATCTCCAAAAGTTAAACCTCTATTACACCTTACTCTCAGCTATTTATAGCTTGTTTACAATGCTCCTAAGCTCTAAGAGGCTTGGAGTCTTAATATGTCTGATATGAATTGCTAACTAATTTGATGCCCTCTAGGCAAGCATGGGTTCAAAGTTTTCTGCTTCTGGCAGTAGAGTAAGCACTTTCAGATATTTTTGGTGGCTTGTTCTAAGAGGTCTCCTGTGCCAGAGATGCTCCATGATGATTCCTTTGTTATGGATGAGTTGCATTGTCTGTTAATGCTTCATGACTGCTTTGTTGGTTTGGGGGTGTTGTGCTGTCTATGCTCCCTGACCGATTCTGTTTCAGGTTAGTTGCACGTGCTCCATGATTGTTTCTGTTTAAGGTGAGCTATGCTACAATGGAAGGACTATTGGGCCTCTATTTTCCCTATAAATATTTAGAATGCCTATTTTTCTATTGAACGCAGAAAAACATACCAACCTTGTGAAAATCCCACCTATATTTGTCCTTTTCAAACTTAAAGCATCATTATATATGGTTTATTCCCCTCTCGGGTCCGCCCTTGTAGTGATAACACATGTCCACCATTGATCTAGAAGTCCTAGATCCAACGATGATGATCCATTTCGGGCGCCTCTTTTGTACTTGAGATCAGGCAATTTTCTCTCTCCTCATTTTGGACACGTGGCAATGGGTGTACGGCATTGGGTGGAGCTCGCCCTAAACCACATACCATCCATGGCCCACCCAGAAATCCTGCATGTTTTCTGATTTTTCCTTCATATCGGAAATATGTCGAAACATTGAAAATTTATGAAAAATAGCCTTGGCAAATTTAAAATATCATATATTCCACTTCCCGGACCCAAAAATGGTCTGGGGCTCATCGTAATCTCACTGGCTAATACTCCCTTCGTATTTTCGTTATACAATGAAAATATCTGAAATACATTAAAAATGGGCCTTTTGCGGACATGAACATATATCCACTTTGCTTCCCGAAACTCTTTCGGGTCTGATTATCACATCACAAATACGTATGTGCATAGGCCCTAACCCTTGGTATAGTGCTGATGCGATATCGGTGATGTGATAAATCGCAATCACGAGTCTCTCAACCCTCAGGCCTATATATATATATAACATATGCTCCCGCTAATGTGACCAGCTGATGAGCCCAAAAATTGGTAACTTGTTGGGCTCATCTGGCCTAATTATCCTTGTTCAGTCCTTGTTCAAATCCTTCATTTTCCATAGCTTATGAATTATTTTCAGTATGTTGATGTCATTTGTACTAATAAGGGAAGTCACTCTTCCTAGGTGGCTAACACATGCTTATTTCAGGTTTTTTGACACATATTGGAGCAAAAGCGAGAAATCATGGGCTAAAAGACAACCAAGCCTGAGGTGAGTATTCATAGGGGGGTTGTCTATGGCATTAAATAACCCTTCCTTGGGATCTTCACCCCCAACTCCGAGCTCCAAAGACCACCAAAACCGAATCTAGAAGGCAGCCAAGCAGAATTTAGAAGGGACTGTCTAACTCATAGTTAGGAACAGATTGAGGAGGCCAGCTAGGTCCCTCGTGATGTATAAATGTTGAGGCCTCAGCCTTCATAAGGGACTTTTGAATCTATTGTGTATTTTGCACCTCAGTGCTGCCAATCCTATTTTGTTCTTTTGTAGCCATTTTTGGCATCACTCTTATGATTATTTTTGGATAATGAGAAGCAGCTTGATTTACTATCAAATCTGAGTTTTTCATAGGAGCCATAGCTCTCAGGGTTGGGCCCAATCTGAGAGCCTAGGGCTTCCTTTCTGTACTGTTACTTTTCCTTTGCGTATCATTGTTTCCCTTTATGCATTTGAACGTATTTCTGTTATGTAGATTTAGTTATGTTGCTTGAATAGATCACTATTTATGAATGACATTGCTTCAGGTGCTTTGGTAGGATAATAACTGAAAAACCTCCAAGAAGAAGGACAACCACACTCCCGGTTTCACCTCATCCTTATTGGATTAGGGGCTGGAATTGAGGAAACCATGCTGCCTCAACAAAAACACTAGTTTTCTTGACCATGCAGTCCTTAGTGTATTGTTTTCATTTGCAGAGATTAGTCATGGGTTTGGACATCTGAAATGTTTCTTTGCATAGTTGATGTACAAGGTTTTCTTCCCAAATAAAGTTGTTATTCATTTATGTTATTGATGGTTAGACTAGATTAGCTCAAGATTTGTTCATTTGCAAGACTTTGTTGATTTTATGGAAGTACACCATGTAGGGCATCTCCTCCATTCTTTCATCCACCCAAAGTATCATCTGCGCCACCTCTTCTATCTCCTAGCTGAGTTTCTCGTCTCCCATCTGTCCTTTTGTCCACGTAATCCTACCTTCTTGTTCATCATTGTCTTAGCCTTCTTCAAGCCAAGTCAGCCTTCTACACCTCCTCAGCGCTCCATCCATCAGTCCTTAGGCCATTTTAGACCCCTATCCTACCTCCAGATCCATCCATGCACCTTCCCTCACTCATCCATCCTCTAAAACCCGATTTCGAAACATCCTCTAGAAATTCTGAAACATCCTGTAGAAATTTCTGAACATCGTGTAGAACCCTGCAGACTTCATGTAGAAGCTCACAAATGAGGTTTCCTGATAGCCAAACTTTGTGAAACTCTCTGGAAGAGTGTTAGGGACTCCTTAGACCCTCTCTAAACCTTTCCAACCTTTTCCAAGCATTTCTCTTCCTTGATCCACCCGTGCACAGTAAAGACAGTTCAAGTATATGCATGAGAAAATTGACAACTTAATCAGAAATACAAAAAGATGCTTTCTTAGGACAAAGGTAGTCTAAACACATGTATTTTACCTTCTTATAAGTAATGGCATCTCTTTTAGTAGCTTTCACTCTCATCTTTGCATCAGTAGGACTAGCTGGTAGAATTAGGGTTTGCTAGGGTTTGCGCTTTCCTTAAGTTTTTCAATCTCTTTTCGCAAGTAGATTAGCTTCCTTTGAGCTAGTTTTCATCCATCAATTAGAAGCTTCTTCTAAGAGCTCATAGAATTTGGCTAAAGCCCCTAGAGGACTTGTGCTAGCTGACCAAGTGACAACTGCGGTAAGAGAAAATACTTGTGCATACAACACCGTCGCTTCCAAGTTTGTTACGAACAACCGGATTGATAAAAGTAAAGAAGGGAGTCCCAGGAGTTGCAGCATTATTGTTGCAATACTGGAGCCCACCATCTTTTTGGCACCATTTCTGGGGAAGCATCAGAGTATTGGTGATTGTTGCTTTTCTTCTATTTTCTCCTACAACCTTCTGCTAAGTAGTTTATTTCATTTCCATTTTGCAATTTCCTTTCCGCAAAAGTAAAAGTAGACATTTCCTGCTTTCTTAGATTATCATTTCAATTCTGCAAGCATAGATTAGCATTTCAATTCCGCAATTTCAATTCTACAAGCGTAGCTTAGCATTCCATTCCTGCAATTTCATTTGAGAAAAATAGATTAGTCCTTTCCTGCTTTCATTTCAATTCCGCATTTTCATCTCAGCAAGATAGTTAGTTCAATCTATTTTAGTTTTGCAGGTACCAGCAGAGAAAAAAAGACAAAAGCAAGAAAAAAGTATTTCCATTTCATGCCTCGTAGGAACAGAGATAAAACCAGCAAATTCTTACCCAACACCCCCACCACGTCTCTAAGTCAAACTTATCTCTTCTCTGGTGACAATGAGCCAAAAGAACCTATAGGTGAACCTCCTGAGATATACGAAGATCCTATAGCAAAAGAAGAGTTAGGGAACACTCCCTCTGAAGCCATGGCTAAAAACCGAAATGGTAGAAGAGAAGAGGAAAGAATAGAGGGTGCCTTTCCCATCTGAGAGACCAATGGAGACATGAAAATGAAAAACATAAATCCCTCTGCTCTACCTCATTTCCATGGTCTGACTACTGAGGACCCTGATACCTTCCTGTTTGAGTTTGTTGTCCTTTGTTGAACTTATGACTATGTTGAGGATGAGCAAAAACTGAAACTCTTTCCCTCTACTCTCAAGGACGCAACATTACGCTGGTTCAAGGGGTTACCTAGAAACAGTATCACCACTTGGGCTCAAATGTAGCAAGATTTCAATGCCAAGTATAGAGACTACTGTAGGTCCAAGGAAACTAAGGGAGAAATCTTTCGGATGACCATGGGTAGCGATGAATCTTTGGAAGACTATGAGGAGAGGTTCCAACTCAGTTATAAACGGGCCAGGTGCACACTTGACCCGGAATCTCTGAAGCTGGTTCTGCTCCAAGGAATCCCTGAAGACCTTCTGGACACCCTTAACATGCTGGCTGGAGGAGACATCTACCAACTACCTTATGAGGACATAAAGA
>APFE030866902.1:0-31309 GCA_000404065.3 Pinus taeda
CTGCGACGTCTCCTGCGGCACCTCCTGCGGCACCTCCTGTGGCGTCTCCTGCGGCGCCTCCGCACTTCCGCAGCTGCAGCGCTCGAGAGATCACCCTTCACAGATTCGCTTTCCACTTCACTTTCATATAGATCGAGCTTTTGAACAATAACCCAATATTTCAGATCTTAAGATATTCAACCCAAAAGCATACACAAGCCAAATGATCTCCTTTGCTTTATATAGGCAAGCTCTTCCTCAAATCATGGACCAATACCACGGGCCAAAACCATAACAAACCAATACCATCAACTCAATACTAGGGATCAACACGTCTGTCGAGATGCCATGGTCCAAAAACCATAGGTTCAAATTCCAAGGACTAACTACCATGGACCAAAGGTAAGTTTTCCCACATGAAATAAACTTTTCTCTACATAAAATTCCGTGAACTTTTCTCCATATGAAATAAACTTTTATTTATAAACTTTTCTCTGCATAAAATTCCGTGAACTTTTCTTCTCATCATATTGAGAGCCATGCCATGGGTGTTTCCATCAAGTACAACATCTGTAACATATAACCATACCAGAAACATAATGCCAAAAAGTTGTACAACTGCATTGCATTTTGACTATTTGCACCTTTTTGGCCTTGAGATGGCTTCACTTGGACTCGTGTTTAAGCCACATATTTGACCATGTCTTCTGCAAAATCAACCATGCAATCACTTAGCTTCTGCAACTTAACACATCTTTTGACTCGTGGAAGGAACATCCCTTTGAGTGTCCTTGACCAATTTCGCCTCCCTACATTGAGCATAGGATTATTCCCATCCCAGGAACTAGATCATTTGTTTCTATGACACTTGTTCTTTCCACTGTATTATAGCATTCTTTTATTCTTTTTCTAGCTTAAATAAAAAGATAAAAAAATTATATATTCCAAAAAGAGCGGGAATGGGACAACATTTCCATATTTTGTTGGCAGCTAGAGTCAGTCGTGTCGCCCTTGAACAAAGCACTCAAAAGAAAGTCTCTCCTCCATTGTGGGTGGGATTTATTTTGACTTAGGTACACCTTAACCTTGTTATTGAGTCAGTGTTCCTCCGATTGGTTACCTCTTCCAATCATATGGAGAGTTCGCTCATGCCTCCTGCATGACGAACTTATACAAAGTTATCATACGCTGCCATAGGGTCATCATTGAGTCATGCTTTTGTTCAAGGGAAGTAAGCCTGAGTCGGCCTCTCTGCGGTGCCTCTTGACCTATTTTTCAATCGGTCATCCCTGGCTGTCAGTGTCATGTTTGTCATCACATTAGTTATATTGGTCCTTTGCTCATGTCGGTTTGAGAAGGTCTCCATTGACTTCTTGTTGGTGGGTCTTGTCCTTATCAACGACAAAATATTGCTCTGACGGTAGGCCTAGAGCCACACCTTGGCCATATTTTCATTATTGATAGGTCACCTTGTGCTAAACATTGATCAGTATTATGGGTCTTTGACTGAGTGGTTTCCCTTGTGTTCGACATTAGCTTTCATTATCACACATTGGGATTCATGCAGTGCCTTGGTTTTCTTTTGACCCTATTGGTGGATTCCTTGCCTCTGTGTCAGTTTTCATTATTGGTTGGTTCAGAGGGTTTCTATCGTGCGCTAGCTACATCTTGAGTACACTGGAAATGTGCTTATTTTGGGTTACTACATCTTTTTCGTCTGATTCCTTCCACATTATTGGCTTGCGGGTTACACTTGTGCTAGGTTGATGAAGGATTCCTTAATGCCTTCCTTCTAGTGGATCTTTTTCTATCAACTATGGCTCATTTTCTTTGGGACAAAGATCTAGAGTCAATTTTGCAGTAGCTTGGGGTTTGTAGTCATCAATGGCAGATTCCTTCACTACCGACAGTGGGAAACCGTTGTTGTCTCCTGATTGATAGATTCTTCCAAGTGTTCGAATTCAGCTCATTCATTCGCACTTGTTAGATTGTACTGGGTACCTTGACTCCCAGTATCATTATCGGTGAGTAGTCTCGCATTTGTTAACAGTATACATCAATGATCGGTAATCAAATGATTTCTCACATGATCAACCTCAGATCATTTATTCCCATTGTGTAGAAATGTACCACAGTGGTTGGTGAAGACCTCAGGTTGCATCAGCATGTTTTGGTTCACTTGTCAGTTGCTCATGTTACTGCTAGTTGAAACCATCCACTATATATGTTGTAGTTCTTCACAGTGACATATTATATGTTGGCATTTGAGTTGCAATGTAGTATCATTTTATTCCATCATGTTCATTTGGTACTATTGGGATCAGTTTTTGACATCAGTGATTAGCTTCATCTTTCAGCTTTATTGATCATCTTCTTATATGTGATATTTAGACATGTAAGTTTTTGATCATGATCAGATGATCCATTATGCACTTTCACTTCTTTATACTTGTATACATATTGGATCTGCTTGTACTTGATATGCGGACATGCTTTAGTTTCTCTGAGCATGGGTATGCCACCTCAGACAATAGTTTTTTTTTTTTATCTCTTTTGATGGTTTGGCAGGCTAGATTTTGGTGAAGTCCTTCATAGTCTCGACAGGGTTCTTTCCATATACTTAATACATTTCAACCATCATGTACCCATTCTGACCTCATATATTAGGGGGCATTTATTATAGTGCCATTTACCACCCTTGGTATTTGTGATGCTTGGTTTCTAGCCTAGGGCAACCCCTCCTTCCAGACTTGGTCCAAATATTTTAAAAACAATGATTTATTCCATGTACGCTACTTTTCCCTGAGATAAAAGCATGTACACATGGGTTAGTCAATACGCAACCCATGTATATGTGTTAAAACACTTAAAGAAATTAAATTTCCTTAATTGTGGGTGGAGTTCACGGGTTTTACCTATTGATTACCTCCTAGTGCCCATGGCCCAGCTGTTTCCCAACTGTTTCTCAACTAAAAAACTAATTGGGAGAAGTATAAATAAACTTCTATGGGAAGGCCTTAAGAAGGAAAAGAGATAGAATTATTATACTGAGATTATCCTTGACTAAGTCTGAAGTATCATTGTGCTTCATGCACTTCCCCAAGTTTTAGGAAACCCTTGTTTCCTTGATTGTTGATATTCTCCCTCCTACTTGAGATATCATGGTATTGGTTATGGAAGGAGGTTGTTGAAGAATGGGACTGGACAGATCTAGAGGAAGGTTCCGCTTGAAGCCGGAAGAAGAAGACTCAGGTGAATTCTCTCCGTGTTAGTTATAGCTTTCTACAATAAAAAGAAGTGTTGTCTTGTTTCCCAAGATTAACTGTGTTTATGCATCGGATAGTTTTGTAATTCATATATGAATGTTATTTTGATGTATAACTAATCATTTTATTATATGATACAAAGTTAGTTTCATTAAAATGCGTTATCTATATACTGCTACGTATGTTCGAATTGAATGATTTTCAAGTTTGAAGATCATCAGGAGTTGCAAAGGATCTGAACCCTGTAGGATCTACCCAAACAAAGGACATCCGAGTATGGTTGCTCTCACGTAGTTTGTTTATATAAGAATTTTGCCTAAGTTGTATGAGTGTTTCCTACTGTAGTTTTCTCTTGCTCTGTTGGGGTCCCAACCCAAAGCCCTAGGGTACTTATTCTTGTAACAGTGACTCAATCCTTCATCTTCATCCTTATTATTATTCCATTATCTATTGATTACTTAGATCCTTTCTCTATTTATACAATCCCATGGTCAGTGGACCATGGGTAGATCTGTACAGCTGACATTACATTACAAATTAAGGGCAGAAAACCCTATGACCCTTTTACAAACTATGCACTCCACGCCCACAAAATGTGGAGTTTTTACATCGAGGTTACAACTTTTGACCAAAATCTGGGCTCCAAGCCCAAAAACTTCCCTTGGGGAGATCCCACGCCCAACAGGTCCCCAACACAAATATCATGACTTGCCCTTGAGTCACTCTGTTGGTGTGGAGATCTTTGTGCGAAGACCTCCCAACTCTACCTAGATCGCTGCAAGATTGGAAACACACTGAGCGATTGCCTGGTGTACTTCCTGGACATGATATTCAGAGACCATTGTAGCTGAACTACTTCCCTGAACTTGTTCTTGCATTCCTTGCATATGCGTGAGCTTGGCTTCAATAGAGCCGGTAATGATGTATGCCTCATCAATCCATGGTTGTAAGTGCGGCTTCAAAACTGTTTTCTTATGTCGAGCAGCATCCACCTACTCCTTGAGCGCTTTCTCCTGCTACCTTCGCGCGAGCCTCTATGTAAGGGCAACCATCTGCGCGGTCCCTTTTACTTCGTTGTACTTCTATTGTAGCTCACGTGCCTCTTTTTCTAGGTGTTGTATGTTCGGGTCCTCCTGCAGAGTAGTGAGAACCTCGAATGACTCCTCGAACAACTTTGTGCAGTCTTTCACTACACTGTTGACCTCCTCTATTGTTGTTGTAAGCATGTTGGTGCGCTATTCCTTGAACTCTAGCGAAGTTGAAGGTTGTGCCTTCAATTGCAATTTGTTTATTTGGAGATTCAATTCCAACAGAACCTTGGCCATCTCTTCCTTTTCCTCACGCACCCCTGCTACGAGTTTCAAGGTGCGTGCCTCCGCTGGTTCCTCTGCTTGGATTCCCAGCTCTAGGATCATCTGGCAGGCTTCGTCGATTACCTGCACTAGCTATTGGTTCTGTGCCACTACCTTTTCACGTTGTAGGCTCAACTGTTCAATGTTGATGCATTGCTCACTCATGACTTGAAGCACATGACCCTCCTTGGCTCACAGTTCTACAGTAACTCTTTCCTACAAAGCGTAGAGCGTCTCCCAAGGGAGCGCAACCATGTTTAGCCCAATTCCCTTCAGCCCACTGACCATAGGCTTGTTGGCCTCTTTTTCTGTCACGAGTGCTCCATCTGGAAGCACTATAGTATTCGTCATTCAGGTGCGCAACAGTACCTCAGTTGACGTCATGCCTACTGCAAGGTTGGTTGACATGGTACCAGCCTATGAAGTGCACACCTGCAACTCCTGTATTTGTGCTCGGAGAGCCCCCAACACCATCTAATGTTCCTTCATGAACTACTGGAGGGTCTATGTGGTGACTCCCCTCAACGTCTCCTCAATGTCATGTAGATCCCCCTCATTGAGGGTGATTGGGTCGAAAGAATTCTTAGAAGCCTTCGACTTCTTCCACGGCCCTACCTACTCTCTTGGGCGCTGTCGTTTCAGCTATGTGGACGCTGTCTGTGGATTTGCACTACCTTGATCTATATCTATTTCCTATTTAGGGTGACTTCTGGCCTTTTTGCTCCTCCTCCACTATCTTTTGTTGCTCTTTCGCTGCCTTCGTAGCGTCGCATGCCTCCTGGGCCTTGGCTGGTACTGCTTCATTCCTTCGCTTCTTTGACAACTGTGCCATCTATAGTTTTGCTCATCCTTTTTCTTTTACACAGTGGACTTATCTATTTCCACCACAGAGATGGCCAGAGCACGCCACTCCGGTAGCCATGACTAAAGGACGGTGAATATGACATCGTCCATCACCAGATAAGGGAGCTCATGCCAAGTCTTCACGGGGTCCTTCCTCACCTTGATGTACACGTGGTGGAAATTTGCCTTGAACTCCGCGACGCTCTACAGACTGTTATAGACCATGGGCGATAACCATAGCTTGCGATTAATCCCCATTCTAATGTTCATCTCCATGAACACCCAGAATATCTTATTGTCCCTAATTCTCTGCACATCTCTAGATGCCCACAGCGAAGCGTACTTTGCTGCCTCCGGAAGGTCCTACGTAATCATCGGGAACTGCTTGTCCTTGGGCAATTCCCATGCCACCAGCATGATGGACAACAATAGCCACACATAATGAAAAATCTTCCCCTACTCCTGTGCCTCACGGTAGTTCTCCAGGAACTCTCTACACAAGTAGTCTGCCCAGTTAAACTAGACCTCTTCTATGCATTGCGCAGCAAGTGCAACCACCAGCGCGGGCACCTCATCCTGGTGGCACTTTCGCATAACCTTTCCATCCAATATCTGTGTTGTGACTTTGACCGCAATGTTGTTGATGCTAGAAATCATGTATCCTCTCTTCTTATTTTCCAGCTTGAACTTCTTCTTCATAGCCTCCGCGATGGCCAAGTCATCACTTTTACCCTCTGAGATGTTCGCTGGGTCCTCCCCTTTGCAAGGGAGCTGAGTAATTCTGTGAATTAATTGGTCCTTGATGGGAATGGGCTCCTCCAACCACAAGAACCCACCATGCACCAATCAGAGTAGCTACCTGATGATGAAAATAGTCACTGGGGCGTGATGCTAATACGACACCTAGAGTAGGCTTAACAGCCCCACCTTTTCTACACCTCTCAGCCACTTACGCAGCTCCAATTCTATAACTCCCATCGATGCATCTCTCTTCTTGTGCATGAGATGCGTGGTTTCCAAATGTGGGAAATTCTCGTGGTCCAATCCTAGTCTTCAAATTTTAGTACAGGCACTCGCCCCAAGTGCACTCCTTCAAAAATGATGTTGTCAGGGAGTAGCGAGTTTGCGAAGAGATTTTGCTCTCATCTATGGCTTTGGGCACCCTTTCTTTTCCCTTCAATGGAGGAACATATATGGGAAGCTGGGTCATAGGGTCCGCACCCTAGGTTTCTACCTCCATCTCTACATCCTCCTCCTCCCCTACCAGGATTTCTTCAAAGTCTTCCTCCTCATCAGTTTCCAAATTGATCGCCTTCCCCTTTTCTTCCATGGTAAGCCTAGTCCTTATTGGATTTGTAGGGGACACATGCACCGGTACCATAGGCTGCTTATCTTTCTTAGGTCTCAATGATTTAGGGATTTATGTGACTATCCTAACACTTTATAGGGCTTCTCCTACCATCATGGCCTACACGGCCTCCTCAATGGTCATTGCTCTGGTGTCCATGGCTTTGTCAGATGCAACCATAGTGTTATTCCACAATTCTCTCAATGGTTTGGGTAAGTTCTCAAACAACGAATTCACCTTCAATAGATCGAACAAGTCTGGGTTCATGAATGTCTGGGCACGCAATAGTTCAGTTCTCAAATTGCCAAGTGTTGTTTGCTGGACACCCCTTTGCAACTTATAGTGTCTTTTCAATTTGAATTCGACCATTCCCCCTACATTCGATCCATTAATGCTCACTTGGTGGCAGATTTTCAAGAATCTAACCCATAAAGTTCGCCTAAATGCCTGTCGTCCACTCCATTTGGTCTCAAAACAAGCATCACATCGTGAATAGTGACTGTAACGGTCACTTTCCAGCTGACCTGCATGGCAGCACAGCTACCCTGTGACACTTCACTACTGCTCGCAGACCTGACATCATGTAGCTCCTGGGCAGAGTAGTTTATAGTCCCACGCCTCCTTTCAGCTTCCCAAAGTGCTAAGACTGTGCTTTTGTCGACTAGTCAAATGGCCGGGCCACCTGTGTACACCTTCAAACGATTTCCATTGACTTTTCCTGGGAAGAGTTCTCCATTTAACTTTACCAACTGCACCGCGCCACCATCTATGATCTCCTTAATAACATATGGTCCCAGCCAATGCACTCTGAGATTCCCTAGGAATTTATCGAACTTACTATCATACAACAACACCAAATAATCCACCTTGAAGGTATGCAACTTAATATGTCGATCATGCCAAGCATTTTCACATTGATTTGGGACCTACTGGTGAAATCCAACCAAAAATTGTTCTTCCTCGAGCTCCTCCAATTGCGCGAGCCTCTCTTCCAGGGCTCCGCAGTCTGTCATACCTGTGAGCGCCACTATGCACAAACTAGGCACGATGTATTCCATAGGTATTACAACTTCCACTCCATAGACAAGCCTAAAAGGTGTCTGTCCCATCAGTTTCTTGCATGTCATCCTATAATCCCATAATATTGTGGGTACGCACAAGTCCCAATCACTTCACTATGCATTACATACTTTGTTCAACGTGTTGCATACCTTGTTGAATACTTCCGCGTGGATAACCTTCTGTGCGATTGTTCTTCCTATATAATTTCTCCCCAACGTTAAGAGCCATTTGCACATTTGTCCCCCCAACACATGCTTATTGATCATATCTTCCAACTCTGAGTTCATGTGCATCCATGTAGGTTTCTTTCCAATTTCCTGTGCCCACCTGGCCAGACCCACGCGTGGATCGTCCTATCCATTGTATTTGTCTGTCAATCACACCCTAGGCTTCCCAAATCATAGGCACATCATTCCCCTACACTCATGCCAGTCATCAAAGCTCCCTTTGTGCGTACCCCAACACCTCGCGAGCGTAGCGCACAGTACCTTGTCCAAGGCCTGGAAGCGTTTCTTTTCGGGCACCTCCATTTCAAATTTATTCAAGAAGGTATCTACCTCACTTAGACCATCAGAAGTAGGCAGGTCTCTTTCTTCTATCGATATGCAGGGGACGACCTTGTCATCATATTACAATTTAGTGTAGTTACCTCATGTAACCGATTCAGCCACCGCTCTGTCTCCTTGTCTGAATCCGAAGTACAGGAGCTTTCACGCTCCCATGCAATCCACCCATCTGCCATGGGATTCACCCACTCCTGGTTTCAGGCTGTTATCTTATAGATGAATTCAAAATCATCATGACTTTCATATTCGTGCACCGGCTTCGTATAGTGCAATCCTTCAACAGGGTCTAAGGGTATAATTACGCGTAGTGACTTCTTTTCAAAAATATTTTTTTGCTTTTTCAGATTAATCACCCTGTTCATGTCCGTGGCCCAATCAATTCCTAAGAGCTTGGGGTAGGGATTGTTGTCATCAACAATCTCTATCACTTCAAAGTCTGTTAGAGCGCTCGCTCCCTAAATATCCACAGTGATTCCCTGCAATCACCCCATGGGTAGTGTTTTTTGTTGGTTCACCATTTATAGTTGAATATGAGACCACTGCAGCGTGGGTCTCCCCATCATCTCCCATGTCTGCTTTGGTAGAACATTCACATCCCATCCTAAATCCAGGTTAACTTGATCCATCTCATATTCTCTAATCTACGCGGTTAGTCTCATTTCTCTTCCCATTATTGTCTTATGTTTTCCGATATTCCTAACTACGCGCAGTTCTCTTGGTGCTGTCCCAACGCATATGTTAATGAGTTGTTGTACCCCTTTTACAGCTTTACTATCACGTAGTAACTTCATACATGATTCCAAGAATGTTGTGAGCATGGATGGGTCCATCTCCGGCTTCGGTATATCTTTGCTTCCTGAAGTGGAGGCTCCAGTGAAGCTCTTCTTAGCTTCCATGAAAGTTTCCTGGGTGTGACCCAAATCAAACTCTGCTTCTTTTACCAAAGCTTTGTGAACCCAAGTAATATCTTCTGGCTATTTTCCTTTCTCTTATCCCATCGTGATTCCACTTCAGAGTACAATGTTTACGTTCAAATCTTCCTCACGCGGCTCAAACCTCATCATCTGCAAGTTCTAAGTCGGGGGAGGTGGTAGTGCTCCTTTTTCGCATATCCTAGCTATCAGTATAGGACAATCTGTAGTCTCATGATCAAACAAGTTGCAATACAAACACAACAGGCACGTTAGATTTGTGAAATCATGGGCATAATGTCTTAGCCCTCCACAATTGTAGCATATCAACTACCGCGACCTCTTCCAACTCCTCCTCTACCTCGGCCTCGTTTGCGCCCCTGAAATCCTGTTCATGCCATTCCTACATTCTGGTCTAGGGGCTACATTTCGGCCTGCACTCTGTAGGTGGGAGTTCTATCCATCATCAACTAATAGCTTCTACAAGTGCTCTCATCGTGTCCCACCGATCTACAAAAGTTGTAGAACAACTGTTGTGAATTTTGCATATACTTTTGTAACGAATGGAAGTTAACTATGGCATGTTTTCCATCTTTTTGATAAATCATGCACCACAAAGTAGGCGTCGCGCTAGGTCTTGCTTGTGATTTTGGCCTTAACGGCATCAGTCCTCGTCCTGCGAGGTAATTCGTGAAAACCAGGCAGTGGTCCCTGTCATGACCCTAACCCTTGCATTTTACGCACCACACCTCTTCACACACTTCAAGTCGATTCGTCATATCTTTCTTTAGACTCTACATATCAAGGCATAAATTCTTCAGCTGTACATGGATCGGATGAACTCCTAAGTTGGGATCTTGCATTGGGATCTCATGTAGCCTCATCGCAATCTCTAAGCCCCCTGCTTGAGTCGTTAGCTTCTACTACGATAACACACTCCTTAAATGTGGCATTAGTGAAGCTACAAACCACTCACAATGTTGTCCATCTGTCATATTCATATTAGCTTCACGAATTGTGCATTTCAGTCCCTGATCTAGCTCCCAAGGAGTCTAGCCTAGTAGCATTGTGATCTCTTTGAATCCAATGCTCGACTGTGCTTTAGACATCGGTCTACTAAATTCTCTATTTAGCGTTGCTTGGATATTCGTGATTCCTGCATTTCGATTATCATTGGAGTGCTTAATATACTAGGCTAGCATGCGGTCCTGCAAGGTGCTAACTAGTGTCACTTTATTTATATTGTCATATGTAACTCCTTGCGCTTCTCATACATCCCTTACCATGAATAAGAATTGGTCTGGATCCTCATTTCCCAAACCCTTGAACACATGCAACTTCATTGTGCTTTCCATATTGAATCGCGGTGGTGGAGGAGGTCATATGGGTGAAGATGGAGGTGATGGCGGTGAAGCTGGTGGCAGTGTGGGTGGGGGTGGTATTCGCAAGATTCTTTGCCTTATCAGACGGATCACACTTCGCCACGAGACCTTCGTGAGCTCTTACTTGTCCCCTCATGAAGGTGATGTCAAGGGGCTAGTTTCGGGTCCCTTACTTCCTTTGTTCCTGTAAGCTTTTCCATTTCACGTAGCCCTGAACATTAAGGTAACTGAATAACCCTCTTTTCGCACAATAGCATTTTAATCCAAGTATTCAAAGACTTTATGTACTTACCTCATTGTCCCTTGAGAAAGTGTCATTTTGCCTCGCTATAGCTGACTGAGGTGTCAACCGTGAACTCAGTAATGAATCCTCCTATAAGCTGAATGAGCCAATGATCAATGGCACACGCGATCTTATCCTCCGATGCTTCCAACCTTCGCACTAACTCTGGGGTCCACACAATAGGATTGTCAAGTCTCTACCTTCCTTGGATATCTGCTAGCTTCTCGATCCACTCGTACAGCTATGTATGGAAATACGCGAAGAATATTTCACGGATCCCTGTGTACATGTAGTAGTCTAACCACTCTTCTTTTGACAGTCGTGATTTCCTATTCTCCTACGCTGTGAACTTGTGAATTCTTCTGTCGAACCAGCCTTCAATTTCCTTCTTAGTTGGATTCCAATGATATGACGTTAGACATCTCTATGTAGATTCTGGTCCCGACAACGAAACCATTTGTTGGCTTGATGGGGCTTGACCTAGGTTTGGAGATAATTAGCCAAACAAATCCCTACACTACTAGCCCTTCGGCATCAACCCATGGAGTGTGGATTGAAGTCTCACCCGAAGCAGTATGGGGGGATGCTGGAACTAAGTTCCTACACCTTTCAGATGTCTGAGGTGTTGGTTTAGTCCAACTGTGCCTACCTACATGCAGGTTACTTCATGCATTATTATAACCTTTAATACCCTTGCGATATGTTATAATCACCTTTACCACAACCCTAACGAGGGGCTGAGATGCTTTCACACTGCTATGGCAGCGTCCTACGCTATTTCCCCAAATTATATCACGTATCTTATTTATCTTCGTAAAGATCTTAGTTAACTTCATGTAAATAGATATTCTATATTGCATTCACTTATTCAACATATTCATACATATTCGCGCATCATATAAGCATTAAAAGTGCAATGTATTTTCAATGTAACAGATGCATAAAACAGGAGATAAATACGTAGAATGGATATGAAACTTCTCTTTATTAATGCTCCAACTGTTACAGACTCGACTCACCCTCCGCACTCAGCTACAGGGGTCCACGCACTCAGTTACGGACTACTGGGCCTTTGTGCACTCAGCCGCAGAGCCTTCTTCTACTCTACGACCCAAACTATACTTTAAACCTCAGATACGACTCAATCCTTGATCCTCATCCTTATTATTATTCCATCATCTATTGATTACTTAGAGCCTCGCTCTATTTATACAATCCCATGGTCTGCGGACCATGGGTAGATCTCTACAACCGACATTATATTATAAAATTGGGGGCGGAAAAGCCTATGACTCTTTTACAAACTATGCACTCCGTGCCCACAAAATGCGGAGTCTTTACATTAGGGTTACAACTTTTGGCGAAATCTGGGCTCTAAGCCCCAAAACTTCCCTTCGGGGGATCTCGCACCCAACATTAGTGCAATATATATATAGAAATTTTGTATTCTTTTATTAATGCAGGCAAATAAGGCATGTCCTAATTTTTGCTTATGTTTTATGGATGCACATGAATAGATATTGAAGCATCACTAATAACGATTTGTCTGATCACATTTTGATCTAATTATTATATCAAGTTCATTATTAGTACCAGTTAGAGGGAATACTATGACATATGTGAAATGTGGGTTGTGTTAAACATTCTGCTAGGTGATAAACTAGTGGTTTATGTAGATTGAAGAAATGTCAGCAGCAGGATGATCCAAAAATAGGAAGAACTAGCTCGCAAAGATTTAATGTTAAAGGCCTTGTGGGTAAATGATGTCATGATGATTGTAATATCTAGTTATGTTGTTTTTGAGATGATATTCTTTGTAATATTTTATGGAAATGGTCATGGGATGGACTCCCTTATAACCATTGAGTAAGGGATTAACACCATCACAAGATTTTAATAATCAAATTAAACGTTTTTTGGTTTTCACTCTATGAATTTCCAGGGTATATCAATGTCTAATGACGTGGATTCCTTGCATGAGATGATGTTTATAATATCAACTATGTGATTAACTAATCTAGTTAAAGGAATCATGAAAATGATGCAAGGTTACATCAAAAAGTTTATGTTAAGATGCTACAACAGTGGTTTTTAATGGTTATGTAACTTACTATTCCTTTACTAAAGTTACTCTATGTAATGATGAAGATTCTATCTAACGGTTAATGAGGAATCTGGAATTGTAGTTTTTGGATAGTTTCTTATCGGTAAACTGTGTAAAAAAATTCTAAGTCCATGCATTTTCATGCAAGGTTTCCTGGGGATGTTACATATAGTCGAGATTATAATAAATACATATATTTATGAAAGGATATATATAAATTTGTATTTTCATTTTTCTCATTATATTAAAATAAGATAAAGAAAAAATATAATATTGGATCAATAAAGATAATATGAATGATGCTTTTTAGTTTCTATGTCATCTTATTTAATAACTAGCACAATAGTCCATTCTTATTTAATAACTAGCACAATAGTCCATTTTAATTATATTAGGTAAATGTGAGCTAAATATGTATTCACATGATGTCATTAGTTATTTAATCATTTGCAGGGTAATTTCATAACTGTACTAGGTAAATGTGAAAATATAAACATAGATTTAGAATTGCAAGTTAGTTAATATTTGAAATTCCATCTAGTGATGTAGATGACAAGATGAGAATTTTCCATTGTCTTTCATTTATGAACATAAGAAAAACTTAGCCATATTATTGAGATATTTCCATTGATTTCAGTGAAATGGTTAAACATGGCCCCTAAGATAGAAACAAACCCTAATGTAAATTAAGCATTTGGTGGAAAAAATAAAGGAAAACAAAAGCATGGATTACACCATATTGTAGTCACCAACATGACCTTTCCAATAGTAGGTGACACACCACTTAACTCATGATTGAAAAGATATGAATTTTTGGAATGCATATATTGATTTCCCTTTCAAAGCTCAGGCTAGCTTAGCCAATGTCAAGTTGGCCACGATTTCAAGGGTTAAGATCACTATAAATAGGATGAATCATTCCTCAATTCAACCAAGTAACTCAGTGGAGATAAAGAGAATAATTTAGACCCGTTGAAGAGAACTTGAAGAGGTTTTTACCTCATGAACCAAGGAGTTTTGAAGCAATATTGAAGGGTTATGGTTGTTGGCTTTTCTATTTTTGGTTAGGGAATCTTTGGAGCTATTTTAATGAGTCTTTGGAGCACATTTTGGACCAGTTGTGGGAAAACTATTTGACCCCAATTTGATCTAATTTGAACCTCTAATATATGCCCTAATTCATCCTATGTTGCAGCCCTAATTTTGGCCTGTGTAATCCTCATATTCAACCCCCATTGCAATCCTAATTTTGGGCTCGTGTAAACCTCAGATTTGGACCTAATTATAGCACTAATTTTGCCTTTGAAGCATTATATTTAGCCCCTATTACAACCCTAATTTTGACCTGCAATAAGCCTCATATTTGACCCTTTTTGCAACCTTAATTTTGAGCCTATGTAAGCCTCAAATCCAGTCCTCATTGTAGCACTAATTTTGGTCATGTGTAGAATTAGATTAGACCCCTATTGTGGCTAAATTTTAACCTATGTAAGCCACAAATTCTACCCCTATTGCAGCCCTAATTTTATCCTATTTGAGCCTCATACTTGGCCCCTGTTGGAGATCTATTTTCCACCTATGATTGCCTCATATTTCGCTCTTGTTGGAGCTACATTTAGTCTATGTTTTTAACCTTGTAGCCGACTTAGTATTGGCTTGTTTTAGAGCCTATTTTGGAGCCATTTTTGAACCTATTTTGGATTATTTTGGATAGGTTGTTTCTTGATGAGGATTAGTGTCCTCACTCTATTTCCAAGTTTAAGCCCGATCCTGCTCAAGAGAATTGGTGTCCTCATTATATTTCTAAATTGGTGCCTGGGCCTGTACAAAATGATTGGTGTCCTTATTTGATAGGTCGAAGCCTTAATTTGTAGACCACCCATAAAAATCCTATGTTAGATGTTATTAAAGACCACCCATAAAAATTCTTCCAAAGTTTTTCCATCTCATGCAAGACCACCACCCACCACATTATCATAATACACATGGAAAAACAGAAAATTTGCATCCCTTAGTTGATTCAAGGTATGTGAGAAAATGGGGTTCTTAAATCTACCTATATCACACCATTGACATAAGAAAATTGCATTAACAAAAGGAGAAATATTATAGAAATATTTTATAGATCTTCGGTTCACTAATTTCAAAAAAAGAAAAGCCCACTGGGATAAATAAAATCCAAAAATATTGATTTTTTGTTTGAAGTTGGAATAAAAGAAACTCTAACATTCAAGCCATGAAAGTAAATATTAATTTTTCTGCAAAAGTAAGAAAAAAATGTTGCATCTCAATCAAATCATTAAGACCCCACGGGGGTAAAATTAGTCACCACTGGGCTACAAAATATTGCACTGTCTTAATCAAAAGGCATCTCACATGAGTTTTGGAGATATTCCCACATTCTAATTTCCAAGAAACAATATCCCACTTGGATAATTTAGATATTCCAATCTGTTTGACGATTGAATAAATGAAACGTCTTTTAAACAATGATTTTGAATACCGATTTTCTTGGTAAAACAAAAAAAAACAAAAAAACCAATTTTGATAAACGTAATCACAAAGTATTGGTTCTACTAGACTACACTAGCAAAAAATTAATCAAAAAGCAATATCTTGGCTTGTGGATAAGGAGATTCTCTTTTAAACATTAAAGTCAATATCACCTAAATAAATTTAAAAATCCGATACTCTGTAAAATAAATTGAAAAGTCCATATGGTTATTTAAAAAATTATCATTGTGAGCGACTAAAACATTTAAATTTATAAAACGACACTTAAAATAAAACTTACATAGATTCACTTTAAGTATGGATCTAACATAACCCGAGAGAGATCAAATTTCTTCATGTGCAAATTTCTTTACAGTGTAAAATGTAATGTTTTATTTTTCATTGTTTAAATTGTATTTTTAAATATTAAGTAGAATATATAGGACCAAATATATGTTTTAACCCCATCATATATAATATATATATATATATAATATATATATATATTATATATATTTTTTCATGACATATTTTATCATAAACTTGTACATCCAAATATTTTATGAAGAAAATTAAAATGGTTTTTGATTATTAACATAGTTTTAAAGTATATGTCAATATTAATTCATATTAAAATGTTTTTATCAATAACCAAAAAAATAAGATTTAAACATCTTACTCACACTTTTTTTTTTTACTTCTAATTAGTTAACAATATATTATTTTTATTATTGTTATGGTCAACATTGTTTCTATTTAGAACATGATTTTTAACTTTTATTTTTATTTTAAAGGGCAATGGATGGATGGACAAATTTACACATCCTCTCATACTGGGTCGTAGAATGAGTCTCTCGGCTCAATAAATTTCAATTAAAAAACTTAAAAATCATCTTCAAAGTGTGTGTGTGTGTATTGGGATTTTCACAATTTCATTTAATTAAGAGATGGTAGGGATCTAACTTTAATGGAATGTTTTAGAACATTAAAAATAGTGTACTCAAAACAAATGTTGAGATTTATCTCTGAAATAATTATGCTATTTTTTTCCCTTTTAATTAAATTGATTAATTAGAAAATGTCATTTAAACAAGTATCATATGAAATGAGTTGTAGTTTGTTTTGGGTATATGATATTGAAAGGTCTTGGAATTCACCCATGCTATTGAAACACGACCCATTTAAATATTAAGGATCTTCATAATAAAGTGAGAGTAAATATTTTGGACAAAACGCAGGTTCCATATTTTTTTTAAATGTATAAACATTTAACTTATATATTATATTCTTTAATAATTAATAATAATAATAAACAATACAATTATAATTTAGTTAGTTATTATGATATCTTTAATGTTTACTGGGGTGAGATACATAATGAAGGTAAGTGTTTGTATGCTTATTATGGATTATGGCTTCATGACTATCTATGTTTATCAATGATTTAATTTATATGGCTATTCTAGTTTGTAAAATTTCATTTACTAATCTTTAGAGGGTGGATGTATGAAATAATTGTCTCTCAAACTCCAACTTTTCTTTCTTCAAATAATGTCAAATGTTTATATCTCTTTACAATAAAATTTTATAACTAAGCCTCTATATAAATACGTGTCATATATTTGGGTAAATGGCGTGGAATGTAAAAATGCTTTTAAAAAGGCATTTAACCAATACAATATCTCTACTATCACCTTCTTTAAATAATAGTTCTGGAACTGCCATATATACCTAAATGTTATATTCAAATAAAATGAAAATATTTAATAAAAACTATGTACAAAAAATTCTATTATATAGAGGATAATATAGCCTTTTAAGAAATGTATATATTTATGATAAAGATATATATAGATTTGTATTTTCATTTTTTTTCATTCTATTAAAATAAGACAAAGTACAAATATAATTTTTGATTAATAAGCATAATTTTAATGATAAATGTTACATAGTAGCTAGTACTTGCCCCTTAGTTTAAATATAGCTAAATTAAAGTAAAAATACTACATTAAAATTAGTGTTAAGGTTTAGAATCCAATCAATTTAGGTATTGATTTCTTAATTGAGGTATTTTGTTAATTAAAATGTTTCCTTGTTGAGTGGTGAATCCAATCCTACCATGTGACAATAATAATGTCTTAGTTACAATGATAATGTTTTTGTTAAGAAGTTTGTCTAGAAAGTTTCACATTATTTGTTAATATATATATTTAAAGGTAATTGTTCTTTCCATATACTTTAAAAATGGAGTTGCTTTATTTACTTAGTTATTTGTTGTTTGAATTGTTAACAATTATCTAGAGGCTTCAAATTTTAAACGTTACAAAAATAATTGAATTATATTTAAAAAATATTAAATACCTTGTGACAATAATATTGTCTTAGTTACAGTGATAATTTTTTTTGTTAAGAAGGTTGTCTAGAAATTTTCACATTTTATCTCTAAAGTATAGATAGATATATTTTAAAAGGTAATTGCTCTTTCCATATATTTTAAAAATGAACTTGATTTATTTACTTAGTTATTTGTTGTTTGAATTGTGTTGATGGTGTTGAACCCACCATCATGTCAAGGGGATCTACCTTGTAAGAAGTCCCAATTAGACCTCAGACCATATGGTGTAGGAGTCCCAGCAGTGGGTCGTAAGGTAATTCCTTGATCGCGATGTCGCATAGAGGCAAGTAAGATAACTCTGTCAATAGCAAGGGTGTGACCACTACAGTGAGTCAAGGAAGGTGAATTATAGGTTCTAACACATGGGGGGTGAGATGAGTGTGCCCCTTGGCAACCTGTGGCAGTACTAAGCTGAGAAGGGAACACACAAGCGGAGATGCATCACAAGCTGGAAAGAAGATCAGTCAGCAATCCAAAGTGATGGTTAAACCAACATCACATCTGCAACAAGATTCATATAATCCCATACGAAGCAGTTCATACACAACTTCTTAAGTTAGACAACATATATTGCTAAGCAACTGGAGCATTCCAACTACAATAACAACATATGCATGAAAATGTGTTGGCTTTTATTATATAAAGAAGTGTAAGTCCCAATCATACAATACATCAATGCAAACCTACTAGCCCCAACAGTTGAACATTACAGCCGCATCCGCTTTCTCCTCCAAAGATATGTACTAGCTCCATGTAGTGGAGAAGCCAAGGCATGTTACAATACTGTCCAAGATTTCTCCAAGATAGTCTTATCAGAAGCTTGCCTGACCAAAAGTGCCTTCACTGAGTTATGAGGGACTATTTATAGAAAAGGGTGGGGTGACCCTTGACATTCCCCTTTATGGCAGTTCAACTACCCTCATGACTCTTCACCTACTCTATGAATGTTACATCCAACTATTGACACTTGAAATTCCACTTGACACGACATTACATTACAATGCACATGTGCTCAATGTCTTGAGCAAGCCATGCAAGACATCACTAACACTCAGTCCGTTGTGGTGAGACCAACTCTTTGACATGTTTGTGATGGTGAAGGTGGTGAGTTGATGCCAAGCTTGGTCATCCGTGATGGTGTGCATGCACCCCATAGTGACATCTTGCTGAAGCGAACACTTGCCTCCGTTGCAACCGGTGCATTGGTTCGGCTCCTTCATCCAACATGTCTGTTAACATGCACAAAGTCTTCTTAGGTGTGGCTGAACTGACAACACACTGATGCATTGTGTCTGTGATGATCTTCAAGTGTGTGCTGGTGGTCATGCACATCAACTTGCCAAAGTACATGTTCAGCTCCAGTTGGACTTGCTTCTTGTCTTCGCCTTGGTGAGTGTGCTAAATGGGTTGGATTTCATGCATGCACACAATGACATGCATGCTGCTGAATCTCTTGCATGTGATCAACAACACTGATCACCACGTCTACTCCATGCCATCGACTGGGATGGATCTTTAAGTTTTACAGGTGCAATTTTATCCGTGATTGCATGTTGTGCTCACTGTTGTTCCTATTCTTGTTCCTACTACAACTCATTCATCTATTTGTGCAGCTTCATGTTCTTCCTTGAGTTGTCGCTTTAGCATATGCAACTCCTTCTTTGTTTCATTCTCTTTCTTTGTGTGATCTTCATGTCGCGTCATCGCCTCATAGCCTGAGTCTCCAAAGTTTCTTTCATCATCAGTGGTCTTGCTTGACCTTGCAACTTTGTTTTGCCTCTGTGTTGTCAACAACCTTCCTCTTGCATTCATTGCATTCGCTGCATTTGATATCCTGCCTTGAGTTGTTGTTCATGATGTTTCTCGTTGTGATACCTTGATCTTATTGTCTACAAACAACTTGATGTA
This sequence comes from Pinus taeda, assembly GCA_000404065.3. Classification (NCBI taxonomy): domain Eukaryota; kingdom Viridiplantae; phylum Streptophyta; class Pinopsida; order Pinales; family Pinaceae; genus Pinus; species Pinus taeda. The sequence continues at coordinate 19,893 of APFE030866902.1, forward strand.
TTCATGAGTAAGCAAGCTCATAGTCATTTGATCGACTGCATCTCCTGGTCTGCTTTGAACGGTGTCTTCGACTCTGCCCTCTTGGAAACCATTGTACCTGTACTGCTGAGAGGCAGATGAACACTTGCAATACTTGGAGACATGTCAACCCTCATGGCAAGCAATCTATCAGTCAAAAACCAAAATGAACTTGAGAACTGACTTGCATCATACCTGCGTGACTGATCATGAAGGTTGCGTAATTTCGGCCTGGAGGTTGGGAGACCTTATTGCCAAGAGTGTGCAAGGCACAGTCTGGGTTGTTGGGAGATTGACTCACTATTGGAATTGTGCAATGCATAGTCCAGTCTGGCTATTGACAGCTGGAATTGTGCAATGCACAATCTTAGTTGGTAATAGCTGCAGGCTTAGTGACTGCATTGATCAATTTTCTAGGGCAACAGTCACTATCCCTTAGGATTGCGCAAAGAAGGCCTTGAGAACAGTTGCTGGGAAGAAATGTGCATTTTTGGAGAGGAAGGCAGAGCCTTCCTTCTCAGGATTGTGCAATGTTGTCTAGGTGAGGCTCTTGGTGAGGCAAAGTCAAGGCTACGGCTGCCCAAACTCGCCCATGGGCAACTGAAAGTGAATGTGAGTGTGAATGCATGGTGATTTTGAGTGTAAGAATAAGTGAATGATCATGTATGCAAACAGAAAATGACATATTCAGAAAACAGAACAACATGCATGTGGGTAAGGCGAGTCACTGAATCGATGACCGTCCATGAAAAACAATTTCATGCATGCGACAATAGTGATATAGAAACGAAAACTGAAATAGTGGTAGGACAAGCTAGTATACATGTAAATGACAACAAGCACTTAAGAAAATCAAGAAAACAGTACACACACAAGCGAAAACACAAAAAGTAATAGAAATGCAACACAAGGCATGGAAAGCGGGATTACCCAAAAACAACTGAGTTGAATGTGCCAACTACTCCTAGATGTGATGTGGGATGTAAAAGCTACAAGGTTGATGTGAGGAATGAGCTTTGTAGCATCCAGTTGATGATTTTTGATAACATCAAGGTTGTGACACACATGTCACAAATCTAGGGAAAGCGAAACTTGGTGGGAGGTTTCTAAATTGATCCTTGCATGTAACCTCCAACTACTAAAAATAGATCCCTGAAACAAGGGATGCCTTTGCATGCTGCCTTGGGAGAAGTAGCCCATGCATGCAATTCTTTTTCTTTTGGTCCTAGAGGGAACCAGTCCACTCAGCTGCACATGTAAGAGGTTGTTCGAATGCTTGAAGGAAATGCACATTTCTGGCTGGGAGCTGGGCTAATTGCCCATGAGATTTGCACAATTTCTAGGCAGAGCAGCTAACTACTGCCCAGATTTGCACAAATTCTGGGTTGAGCAGCCTTGTTGAGGAAAATTGTGCAATTCCTGCTGGGAGTATTGGCTGGAAGAATTGCGTAATACTGGAGACCAACAAGCTACCAGAGAGGATTGCACAATTTTCTGGAGAGAAGGATGGTTGCCCTCCAAAAATGCGCAATTTTCTTGGGGAAGCTGCTCAGCCTGCAACTGGACCAAGTCTAGGTGGACAGCCTGTAAGGGGAATGGATCAAGTTGTGATCAACTTGTTTCCTTTGTGTAAGCAAAACACTGAAGCTTGTGTGCTTGACAAAGCAAGACAAGATGATGTGAAAGGTTGTAGGGAGGCTCCAAAATGGCCTAAGGAAAAATTTTGGAGGGTGGTTGTAGCCGCTACAACACTTGGCGACACATTGGTAGAACTCCAGCTCTCTGAATGGACCTTGTTCGTGAAAAGAAAGTCTAACACCTCTGGAAGTATTGTTTAGTTCTCAACTCATATTGGCTTCACACTAGCTTGATTGTAAGATGTAGCATATGCCAAGCTCTTGGTTGATTGACACACATTCCAAGCCAAGGAAACACAATTGTTTCGATTAGGGTTGAGGGGCATATTGGTGCACAAGTAGTATAGTCGTCAGAGTCTTAGTTTCATCTCTGGTGTTTCTTTGTTGCCAGTAGGTCTATATAGTACCCCAGCGGAGTCACATAGGAACACAAGCATGGCTCTACTACTAGTGAGCCTGGTCAGTACCCCAGCGAAGTTACTTGCATCACCTCTCTACGCAGGAAGCCTTTCTCTTTTTTCGCCTTATTAATTTTTCATTTTTTCAACTTTTTTCACTTTTTTCATTTTTGTAACTGCACATAGCACTTATTCATTTCAGAGGCAAAAGAGGGATCTTGACTTATTGAGAGCATAAGAGGTTGTTCCAGTAGAGAAGTAGTTTATTATACCTCTGATGTGCCTATTAAGGTTTTCCCCCTCACCTTACTCTACTTGATTGAGCGGACAAGGGTTAACCCAAAAACAACCGACTAGAGTAGGTGACACTAGTTAGCGTGCAATAATTGTGTTTTTACCAAGGTTCATTTCTAACAGTACATATTTCCCGTCGACGTATCATGGACTAAAAGTAACAAGTTCTTCATACAGATGCAGGATGATAGATAACCAAGTAGTGATAGAAGCACACGGCCTCTTGTACTTTACCTCGCTTGCTTCAAGATTCATACATGGTTTCATGCAAAACTATCCTATGAAATGAAACAAGCGACCTAACAAACGACAAAGAAAAGAAAGAGTAGAAGTAAAAGCGAAAACAAATAAAGCCAGAAAATAATCAAGAAGAAAAACAAACAAACAAAGGAAGTAAGCAAACAAGCATGCAGGCAAATAACTCAAAAGAAAACAATACTCCTACTCCTAAGCTAACAATGCATGGTCATCTTACATGAATTGATACTTCCAATGCAGCCACTAGTGCATTGGTTGACCCATGTTGGTGAAGGCAATGTTCGTGAACAAGACAGTTGTGCAAACTAGAAAACAAGAAATATGTAATAGTGAAGACAAACACACTCCGAGTTTACAAGTGATCGCAGAACAAAGATGAGTGATAGTGCATGACATGCATTTTGTGGTGTTTCCATGATGTTTTGCTACATTACTTGCAGATTTTGAGTGTATCATTCTCTTGACTATGACATGCAAGCAAATGTGAAAAAGGTAGACCACTTGTGTTGTGCATGTGTTCTTGGTGTATGAGATTCCCCCAATTCATGAGCGATGGGATCGTGTAGTTCGAGTGGAGGAAGCAAAATATAGGTGTTTGGTTGATCTTTAGTGCAAAGCAAAGAGTGATGAGGAGACTTGAGTGTTTTAACAATTTCCTGACTAGAAGTGAGACCAACCTCAGGACAACGAGGGCCTGACAAAACCATCAACTCAGGCTAAGGTGCCTCAACAGTCTTGGGGGTTTCGACCTCATGGATAGATAGATCATCATAGACCAATGTCTTGGATAGATTAACAATGGTTGAATCAACATCGTGATCGAATGAGGAAGTGAATAGATCACGACAACCAAGATTAGAAATTCAGGATGTTTGTCGGCATCCTCATGATTTGATAAATCGATGAGAGGGCTAGATGATAAGCAAAGATGTTCACCCTCTATGTTTTCAAGAAAGATAAATGACAGATTGAACAAATTTTTTGAGGAAGATGTGTCCTCTCTGCACTGTAATGACAGACTGACATCCGAGGTGTCCTGTGAATGATCGGAAGTAGAAGCATCTGAAAATGAGTTTTCACAGGGAAAATCAGTAGTGATAGAATCACAAGGGATGTTAGGATGAAGCGGATGAGGTGCAGCTGAAAGGGAGTCATCCTTCACCATGGGCTCTTCTTTAGATTCCCGCACACACTCATCATGAATGATGGCGCAAGTTGGCTGCATAACACCAACTCTGTCGACAACTTGATCCTCCTTCACAATAGGTAAGGAGTCCATAATGGAAGAACACAAGACAGTACAATCTGGAGGATAAATAGAATGTGAGGATGGAGCTCGAGGGAACGAATCCACGTGAAAACCAAAAGGATTGCAAGAAAAATCTGCACAAATCTCAAGAGCGGGTGGGGTGGGAGGATGTGACAATTCAACAGAGGTGTGTGCATGATCTCCCACATCACTCAACGATGGTGGAGTTGTTTGATGAGGTGAAGGCGACTAGTCACTTGTGACAACAATTGTGTCTGCCTGTGATTGCGAAGCTTTATCACCAAAGTGTGCTAAGTAGGGTTCAGATACATGAAGAAGATACTCAAATCTTCCATTAAGAAATCCCCAATCAATATCATCTTCTGGGAATTAGTATGCAAGATTACAAAAACGCATGTAAAATTGTTCAACAGATTCATCGGGTGCTTTTCGTAATTTCAGAATTTCTTTGTTGAGTGCTTAACGGTCGAAGTGATTGAAAGCACATCTATCTATGCGACCAAATGAGCAAGAGAATGAATGGATTTTTTGAGTAGCGTGGCACACCAGTGCATTGGGTTCCCTCGAGGTGTGTAGATGAACAACACGCAACTCATGTATTCTTCAAATAATCCATGTCTTTCGCATGAGACTACAATGCCGACCACATGCCTTACCAAGGCTACGTAGCCCCCACCATAAAATGTTTTATGAGACAAGTTATCTGAGAGACTTTTTGGGATGATGAAATCATTTCCATAAGACATACATTCCAAAAGAGCAACTCAGTAATGAGTCATGACAGATGTGTAGAGATTCAAAACAGATGTGAGGACTTAGCTTGTCATCTAGCCTTCCTTCTAGTGCCAAAATATTGATGGTGCTGGACCCACCAACATGTCAAGGGGATCTCCTTGGTAAGAAGTCCCAATTAGACCTCAGACCATTTGGTGTAGGAGTCCCAGTAGTGGGTCATAAGGTAATGCCTTGACCGCGATGTCACACAAAGGCAAGTAAGATAACTCTATCAGTAGCAAGGGTTTGACCACTGTAGTGAGCCAAGGAAGGTGAATGAGAGGTTCTAACACATGGGGGGTGAGATGACTGTGCCTCTTGGCAACGTGTAGTAGTACTCAGCTGAGAAGGGAGCACACGAGAGAAGATGCATCAAAAGCTGGAAAGAATATCAGTCGGTAATCCAAAGTCATGGTTAAACCAACAACACATCTGCAACAAGATTCATATAATCGCATACGAAGCAGTTCATACATAACTACGTAAGTTAAACAACATATATTGCTAATCAATCGAAGTAGTCCAACTACAATAACAACATATGCAAGAAAATGTGATGCCTCTTATTATATAAAGAAGTGTAAGTCCCAATCATACAATACATCCATGTAAACCTGCTAGCCCCAATAGTGGAACTTTATAGCCACGTCCGCCTACTCCTCAAAAGAGATGTACTAGCTTCATGCAATGGAGAAGCTAAGACACGTTACAATACTATCCAAGATTTCTCCAAGATAGTCTTATCAGAAGATTGGCAGACCAACAACCCCTTCAATGAGTTATAAGGGACTATTTATATCAAAGGGTGGGGTGACCCTTGACACTCCCCTTTGTGACAGCTCAACTACCCTCATGACTCTTCACCTACTCTATCACTGTTACATCCAAATATTGACACTTGAACTTCCAATTGACACGAAATTACATTACAATGCACATGTGCTCAATGGCTAAGCAAGCCATGCAATACATCATTAACACTCGGTCTGTTGTGGTGAGACCAACTCTTTGACATGATTGTAATGGTGAAGGTGGTGAGCCGATGCTAACGTTGGTCATCTGTGATTATGTGCATGCACCCCATGGTTACATCTTTCTAAAGCGAACTCTTGCCTCCATTGCAACCGGTGCATTGGTTTGGCTCCTTCATCCAACTCACCTGCTAACATGCACATGGTCTTCTTGGGTGTGGCTGAACCGGAAACACGTTGATGCATAATGTCTGTGCTGATCTTCAAGTGTGTGTTGGTGGTAACGCGCACCAACTCGCCGAAGTACATGTTCAGATCTAGTTGGACTTGTTTCTTGTCTTCACCATGGTGAGTGTCCTTAATGGGTTGGATTGCATGCATGCACACAATGACATGCATGCTATTGAATCTCTTGCATGCGATCAACAACACTGCTCACCATGTCTACTCCTTGCCAGCTGCTGGGATGGATATTTAACTTGTACGGGCACAGTTTCATCCGTGAGTGCATGTTGCACCCACTTTTGTTCTTGTTCCTGTTGCAACTCATTCATCTGTCTGTGTAGCTTCATGTTCTTCCTTGAGTTTCTTATTTAGCACATGAAACTCCTTCTTTGTTCCATTCTCTATCTACACATGATCTTCATGTCACATCGTTACCTCATAGCCTGAGTCTCCAAAGTTCCTTTCATCATCAATGGATTTGCTTAATCTTGAAACTTTATTTTGTCTCTGTTAGGGTCCCACCCTAACCCCTTTATTTATTTAATAGGATCCAATCATAGTTATAGTTAAGTAAAGAGTCAATAAAGCCCATATTAATAATTGTAAGTGGTTAACCCACGTTTAATGAAGGGACCACAGTTAATTGCAAATGGGCCATGGTATTAGATAGATGGTATTAATAAGAACCATGGTATTTCCCCATGGTCTTGCATGTATGAATCCTATATAAAGGATACAGACTCCCCTCGAGGAGCATCATGTCTTATTTTGTAATCGAGCCCTGCTCTATTGGAGGTTGCCCCCTCGAAGAGGCAAGTGAACATTGCTTTCTGAATAATAAAATACTTGTTGTTATTTCTCACTGTTCTATGTTATGGGTATATTTCTTTGCATATTTGGTATTTTGGTATCGTCTTTCAGGTTAAGAGCATAACAAGTGGTATCAGAGCGCTTTCCAGGGCCGGTGGGATCTCCATTTTTTAGCAATTTGTTTTTTTGGCTAAGACGTGTTCTGGCGTCTTTAAACCACAGGATCTGTCGTTGAGCGCATAAACCTACGGATTTGGGGAGGCATGCACGTAGGAAATACAAGAGGTGGTCACGCTTGTTGGACTCCCTTGTAACCCCTGCGGGTACCCCTTCGAGTAGTAGCACATTAGATAGAACCGCACATAGACTGTCTTCCAAGTACCCTCTAGGTATATCAGAAGCCCCCTAGCTCCCTTAAAACCTCACCATAGATAAATTGTCAGTTGTCTTGCTGCTATAGTACACCGAGAGCAGCAGTCGGAGAGATTACTTGCCTGTACGATAGGGTAGTTGGGTTGTACGGCTAAGGGTACAGTTGATCCTCCTTGGTTAGTGCCCTGAAAGATTGGACTGAGTACTACTATCAGACCCTTATGTATATTGTGATCTGTAGCACCTGACACTCCTCGAGACCATAGTTCCCTTCTCTATCTCTAGATCACACATAATCTCTACCAGATCAAATCTCAAAAGTGGGGTTTTGCAGCAGTAGCAACAATCAGTTCCGCAGTTCAGATCTATTTGATCAGCCATTTAGATCTCTTCGATCCATTAGATCTGCCATCCAGATCTGAGTAGTTGTGTGGGTTCCTATACCTGGGCATGATTTTCGCAGGACTTTTGGTAGCATTGACATTTCGGGGATTCAGCTACTACAGTATTCGTAAGCAAGGAGTAAAACTCCGTTAGGAGTTTTAAAAAAAAAAAAAAAAAAAATTTGAGACCCCCTGGGGAGCTTATTGGTGACTTAGCCCATAAGAATCAAGACGACGAGCTGTGCAAGGTGGTACCATTCAATTGTTAGTGCCAAAAAATTCGGGCAATCCCCAATTTCAAGTAAATCGGCTCAGTGCATGGTACAAACTAGAGCTCAAACTATGGCATATGAGAGGATGGACAACCTTGAATCATCCTTGAAAGAAATCCAAGAGCAGCTGAAGGCAATAACTACGACACTTTCTAAGGGCAAGGTTGAGACACGCGAGGAGGCATATATTGGCCATGAAAACAGTGAGGGTGAGTCTAGCCAATCTCTTCACCTCTTTGGCACCCCCCAACCATCCCATCCGCGACCTCCCAGGTTGGACATGTATAAATTTGATGGCTCTAACCCAGCCACATGGATAGCACAAATGGAGCAATATTTCACACTCAATTACATCCTAGATAATGCGACTCAGCTTAGTGTGGGTATCATGTACTTGGACAATGAAAGATGGCAATGGTGGCAATGGCATCAACGTTGCTATGGAAGGCCCTTGATGTGGGATACATTCAAAAAAGCTCTTATGGATCGCTTTGACCATGACTCTAACTTTTTGGGCTGTCTCACTAAGCTCAGATAGACAGGAACAATGAATGAATATATTGTAGCCTTTGAAGCCTTAGCTTTTTGCACTGGAGGTCTACAAGATGAGTTCTACACAGAATGTTTTGTCAGTGGTCCCAAAGACGCTATACAAGCCCATGTCCGACTGCACCACCCTAGCTCATGGCTACAGGCTTGCAGGATAGCTCGTGAAGTCGAACGTGCATTGGTGGCCCAGTCCAATCGCCCAAATTTCATTTCCAAGGGTCACCCCCCACAGGCTCAAAGCACTACCCAGACACTCAAGGTTCAAAAGGTGTCACCAGTAGAAATGGCGGAAACAAGAAAGCAAGGATTATGTTACTATTGTGATGAGAAATACTCCCCTTGGCATAAATGCAAGGAGCCCAAATTTTTTCAAATTGATGCTACTAATCATAGTGCATCGGAGGAAGCCCCACCACTTGAGAAACCAGAGGAGGAAGAAGAGGACAACTAGCAGGACAATGTACCTGAAGAACTAGTTATCTCGCTGCATGCTTGGGCAGGTATTTCTTCACCTCAAACTCTAAAAATCAGAGGTTTTATTAAGCATCAACCAGTAGTAATCTTGATTGATTTGTTGGATGAACTAAATGGGGCTCAATTCTTTACTAAGCTTGACCTTCGCTCCGGTTAACACCAAATCTGCATGAAAGAAGTAGACATCCCAAAGACTGCTTTCCGAACTCATGAAGGCCATTATGAGTTCATGGTCATGCCATTTTGTCTTTGTAATGTCCCGTCCACTTTTCAAAGCCTTATGAACCACTTGCTCAAACCATATCTCAGAAAATTTTCCCTTGTTTTCTTTGATGACATCCTCATCTACAGTCGCACTTGGGCCACACACCTTCAGCATGTAGATCTGCTCTTGCAACTGCTCCGCAAGCATAAATTATTTGTCAAGATGTCCAAGTGTTCTTTTGGCATGGAAGAAGTTGAGTATTTGGGCCACATTGTGGGGCGTGAAGGTGTCAGGGTGGACCCCAAATAGATCTATGCCATGTAGCATTGGCCTCAACCTAAGACATTGAAGAGCCTGAGAGGATTTTTGGGTCTCACTGGCTACTATCGCAAATTTGTCCACAATTATGGTCACGTTGCTAGGCCCCTTACTCAACTCCTCAAGAAAAATTCATTCCTCTGGAATGATGAAGCACAACAGGCCTTTATTGCTCTCAAACATGCCATGTGTTCCACTCCAGTCTTAGCATTACCCGACTTCACGTAATCTTTTGTGATTTAATGTGATGCTTCGGGTATAGGTATTGGGGCAGTCTTAATGCAAGAAGGTTGACCCTTGGCCTTCACAAGCCAACAACTAAGTGGGAAGAATTTGGGACAATCTACCTATGAGAAGGAGATGATGGCCATCTTACATGCAATAGATACTTGGCGACCATACTTATTGGGGTGACGTTTCCAAATCCGCATCGACCATCAAAGCCTTAAATATTTTTTGAAGCAACGCCTATCCTCACCATAACAAAAATAAATGGCTCGCCAAAATGCTGGGATATGTTTATGAGATAATTTACAAGAAAGGGCGTGAAAATATTGTAGCAGATGCGTTATCTCGCCAATTTGAGGAGGAAAGTACCCTGTTGACAATTTCCCTTCCCATTCCAGAATGGATTGAAGAGGCCCGAAAGGAATGGTTTTCACACCCTTGGCTCTCCCAACTCATTAATAAATTGTAGGTGGATCCCAGTTCCACAGCGGGCTACTCGTGTTAGGATGAGATTCTTCGCTACAAGGACAGAGTCATAATATCACCAACATCCACCCTCAAAAGCCGCATTTTGGTGGAGTTGCACTCATCTCCCACTGCAGGACATTCAAGCTTTCAGAAGACGTATGCTCGCACTCACAGATCTTTTTTTTGGACAGGCATGAAAAAGGAGATTCTTACTTTTGTAGCTTAATGCGACATTTGTCACTGCCACAAAGGAGAAACAGTTAAATCACCAGGAACATTACAGCCATTGCCCATCCCAGCCTCAATCTGGATGGAGGTTTCTATGGATTTCATTATGGGTCTTCCAAAGTCAGGAAACAAGTCAGACATCATGGTGGTTGTGGACAGACTTTCTAAGTAGGCTCATTTTTGCACCCTACCCCACCCTTTTACACCAACTTTGGTCACTCAATCTTTCATGGATCAGATCTTCAAATTGCATGGCATGCCCACTTCCATTGTGTCTGATCATGACCCGGTCTTCACCAGTAACTTTTGGCAGGAACTCTTCTGGCTACAAGGTAGCCAACTACAACTCAATACTTCCTATCATCCATAAACTAATGGTCAAACCAAAGTAGTCAACAAATGTCTAGAAACATACCTTAGGTGTTTCACTTCAAAAAAGCAACATCTCTGGGTACAGTGGTTACCTCTAGCTGAATGGTGGAATAACACCAACTATCATGCCACCACCAAAATGAATCCATATGAAGCAGTTTATGGTCAACTCCCTCCTTCCCCTACTTCTGATATCAAGGGATGCTCGAAGGTACAAGCAGTGGATCAACTCCTACAGAACCACACAACCATGCTAGCTCACCTTAGAGAGAATCTTCATCAAGCTCAAAACCGCATGAAGCAACAAGTAGATTAACATCGCTCAAAACACCAATTTGAAGAAGGGATCGGGTATTTTTGAGGCTGCAACCATATAAGAAAACATCACTCAAAGACTAAGGGTTGTCAGAAACTATCTCCAAAATTCTACGAACCGTATCAAGTACTTCAGTGCATTGGAGAAGTTGCCTACAAGCTAGCTTTGCTACCCACTGCAAAAATCCATCCAGTTTTCCATGTCTCATGCCTCAAGAAAGTGATTGGGAACAATTGCATAATTCAAACCAATCTACCTGAACTAGATGAAGAAGGATCAATCTAGCTCCAACCTGAACAGGTTCTTGATACACGAGAAAGGCACTTGCGTGGCCGAATGATCAAGGAAGTCCTCGTCAAGTGGAAAGACACCTCTTCGGAAGATGAAACCTGGGAACCAACCACTATTCTTTAGCAGTTTCTGCAGCTTCAACCTCGAGGACAAGGTTGTTCTTATGGGGGTGGGCATGTTAGGGTCCCACCCTAACCCCCTTATTTATGTAATAGGATCGAGTCATAGTTATAGTTAAGTAAAGAGTCAATAAAGCCCATATTTATAATTGTAAGTGGTTAACCCA